>JAYJMH010017327.1:0-45934 GCA_036873815.1 Phacellophora camtschatica
TAGTATGGCCATTAATACAAGCCAGTTGTCTTTTGTTGATCGTCCTTTCCCCCCCCCCCCCCATTGGTGCTTACTTATTTTCACCATTTCATTTGTTTTGTTCATTAATATTTTCTCAAAAAGTTTACTAAGTATGTTTGTTATAAATAGTCCTCTTCTGTTTTTATTTCCATCCTTGATCCTTTATTTTTATAGATTGACTTAATTTTCATTTGTTTTCATTGCTCCGGTATAGTTCTATCTTTTATTACCTTGTTGAATATGTGTACAATTGATTTTATCATTTCCTTTCCTCCTTCTTTTATCATTTCATTTTTCCACCCTGTGTTATCAGGTGGTATCATTCTTGTTTGTACTAAAGAAACTGCTTCATAATTGAACTCTATTATGTATTACCACGACTAATCTTTGCTAGACATATTTCGTTTTTGGTATACTAAATATTGACATTTTATTTTATTTTTTAACTTTCTATTCTTTTACAATTCAGCTTTTTTATGTTATTCTTGATGTTGTTGTTTGCATTTATATATTCAGTTCAATTTGTATGCTGTAATAGTTTAATCATTGTAAGCATGTAGCAGAGGGCACTTGGCTTGATAGCTTTGTTGAGTTTTTTCAAGTGTCCTTAGCATTCCTAATTATATAGATTTTTATTACTGTAATTTAAAATTCTTGAATCTAAATGAATTGAATTGAAAACTACTGTACTAGAAGTAGAACAATAGACGTTTGCACATTGGTTGTTGCTTATATTTCTATTGTTCTATTGTTGTTCTAGTTCCATGTTCTTCAGTGTGCACATCAAAGTTTCCATATAATAATATAATATATACATATGGAAACACAGGTTACTACACAAGGCCAACATGGCATTACTTATCTCTAATATAGTTTTTATTATTATTATTATTATTTTAATAATAAGTAAGGTCATTTTAGCCTATGTAGTTACCTGTGTTACTATATGTATGTATGTATATTGATTTGCCGCAGTGTAAACAGTACATCTTTGAACTGTTGATTTTGCCACCTTTGAACTGTTGATTCTGTTTTTGGGAAATGATTTAATTGTTTTTAGGCTGATGGGATGGGAGGTGTCAGAGCAAGAAAATCAAGGAGATCCAAGGTTGTAAACTCAACTAAAATTACAACAAAGAAGAGAAGACGAAAGGTTTCAAGAACACCCACTTTTGAAAGGTTTGATCATATTGATACGCAATTGCAATAAACAAATCTGTAAAAAAATTACGAACCTGACCATAAAATTTATTGTAAAAGCAATTCTTGTAAAAAATGTAACAAATAGAATAAAATCGACGACAACGTTCAAAAGAAGAACAAAAAAAGAAACAAACTGGATGAAGAAGTAACAATTGAAGAAGAACGAGACATCGACCTTGACATGGGAGTTTTTCTAAAATTGTTCATTTCGGCCTAAAATTGTTATTGCACGCCTAAAATCGCCAAGGCATGCGAATTGCCGCACGCCCATTAAGATTCATATGTACAGGCCTGCCCCAATCTGGCAAGTATATATGCTTTAAACATACCTTTAAACTGTATGAATCATAGCCTAAGTTTCAGACCCCTGATTAATTCCTCAGAGAATTCATTGTTTATAACTACCGGAATTCAAACCATTATTTATTAAATCTATTACAAGGTAGCAATGACTTTGGGGTGTTTATCCTGACACAATTTTTTGATAAAGGTAAGCTTCCCTTCTTCTCATCAGACCTCAAATATATTTTTAAGGCACAAGGCATCTATTTTTTTGTTTTGCTGACATTTGTAATTGCATGAGAAATTTTTTATTTGCAGTGACATCCTTAAAAAGCATTGGGATGGAGGAAAAACTTTGAAGCAAAATTTAAAACATATTGGTATTGCCTTTAACCCAAATGATATTGTTAGCATTCATAAAAAGAAAAAAAGCAAGGTATGGTTTTGATTAAAATCACCATATTATAATCTCAAGTTTCTGCACAATTATAATTTTACTCAACTTCATATTTTGTATCATATCATGTCAATATCAATACAAACACCATAGTTTTTACATGTATAACTATTGGCTAAATACTTGTATTAATCTAAACAACACAACAACAAAATAAACAACAACTGGAAATATTAATTATGATAATCAGAGAGAACGGTAGGGCTATGAGATGAGGCTTATAATGGTGTTATATTAACTAATTATATTAATTAAATTATATTAGAATTTATTTTATCAACGGCAGACATTGCAATCTTCGCACATATCCAATATTAGATGCAAGAAAGTCACTATTTAACATTGTTGCATTATCGCCACTTATTTTCAATAATTTTCAATTATCAGAGAAATTGATTTGTTAAAATTATTCATTTTAGGATGCAATGGAAAGTGAAGATTTAGCTGCAGCATCTACTGCCAAGCTGGAAGTCATTGAACGTAAATTTTATTCGTTTACACGCATATGCTAAAACATGGAGCAACCCAAAACGACTCAAAATACGAGTAAAACCAACCAGCTTTTTCCTAGCATTGATAACGAGCCAAAAATTCGCTGTATGCTAGGAAAAAGTTGGTTGGCCGTCTTCGGTTTTTTAGCCTATTTTCGGTCGTTTTGGGATGTTCCATTTTTATTATTCAATTTCAATTAAATTTTAATTTATTCCTTAGTAGTCAATTGGGAATCCAGGGAGGAATATGGGAAAATTTTGGTGTCTCATGTTACCAGCGGCCTCGTTTTGTAAAAGTGTCGTCATTTAAAAACATTTATTTTTCCGCCGCCTCGTTTCCGTAAGTATTCCGTATGTGGTAACTTTGGCAACAACGAATTTGGCTTTTTCCCCTTAAATCTTCGTATGTCTTCGTATGTGATAACCAATGGAAGTGATAACAATGGTTTCTATCAAACGTTGAAATCAAATGACATGTCAACATCCTGCATTGATAACGTGTGGAAAATATCGCAATTTTGAAAGGTTTCGTTAAAAAAATTATGTAAATTTTAAAACACGCAAAAAAATCTCGAATTTCGCACCATACGACGTCCGCAGAGCAAACTTAGAGTTTAGGATATCGTAGATTCGTCTACGAGCACGTTTACCCACCCAAAACTGGAAATGAAAATCGGCTTCGTTCGTGAGCTTTAAAGTCTATTTGAAGAAACGTCATTTGCAGTTCATATTTTAACATTTAAACAACCTGGCTGCTCAAATACCAACTTGTGAAATATTGACGAGTGAATCTTTTTAAATTCATTTTTTTTTTATTTGAGTAATATACTTGAATTACTTATTTCATAAAATATTTTTATTATGATGTTAAATGAAAGATATTGCGAGTTTATAATTCTAATTGCTTGCTGTAGTATATATTTTGCAAAAGTTAACTATATATATTTTATTTTTTTTATAGAATTTGAACATGAAGCTGCACAGGAAGTAAAGACTGAAAGATTTATATCCAAAGATGAAGCACGATTTATACTACTTTTACGAAAAGATTATGGCTCCGACTATAAGGTATTCAAATTTTATTTTTATGTTAAGATTATTTGAAGCATGAGGAAATAAAATATTGTTCAAGTCAGAAAGATGAAAAGTTTATAAATGTGCATCTATCATTAACCTCTTCTTTCATTTATCACTAAGACATAATTAAATCTGCAACTAAGAGGAGGGATTGCTCCAAAATCATTAAATTGTGATTCATAAAATAGTATTAGGATCTAGCAAGGAGTTTTAATGTTCCACAATTCGTAAATGATAATTTTTATACTGCGTTTGCAGTTCTCTTAAACATCTTTTGCTGTCGTCTCTGTGGCATTTTTCATTCTCGTAAAAATTACAAACATTGACCAGTATATATACAAACTTATGATACCACGGGGAGCACAGCATGGAAGTACATATTCCCTCACGTTACAATCATATTCCCCCTCAAACCTCAATATATACTCAATGCAACGGCATTTAAGCTTCTTTAATTTCTCTTCATTATTCTTCTTTTGTTTTGATTTTTTTTCTTTGCGACAATTAATAGTTTTCTAACCTTGTGACTATTTTGCAAAGCATTTTCATCTTTCACAGGACGAACGTTAATGGGGCAAATTTGGTGATCCGAGATTTTTTGTTTTGCGGTGTTTGATGAAAATTATGTGAAATTAAATGCCA
The DNA here is from genome assembly GCA_036873815.1 of Phacellophora camtschatica. Lineage (NCBI taxonomy): Eukaryota > Metazoa > Cnidaria > Scyphozoa > Semaeostomeae > Ulmaridae > Phacellophora > Phacellophora camtschatica. The sequence goes on from JAYJMH010017327.1 coordinate 4,174, forward strand.
TTGTTTTTTGCGTAACGATAAGAAGAATCGAAACATTTACCACCTACTTGCTAGGAATTAAAGTACACGCCATATCAATTTTTCATGAGCGACAATTTTGTATTTTATTTCATCAAGTTTTAGTTTTAAATTAGAGTTAAAAGCCAAGATCTGAAGATCTTTTAAATTTTTTCATAGGCGATGGCTCGAGACAAGCGAAATTACCAACAACACACCCCAAATCAACTACGAAGAAAATGCGAAAATTTCTTGAAATCACCATATTATACGAAGTACAGCGAGGATGTTGAAATGTCTTGCGAAATGGAATAACTTTTTAATGCTACAGTCATCTTCTGTACATATTTTTTTGAATTCTTCTTAACAGAAAAATCTTTTGTCTCAGCTAATATGATGAAATCAATAGCTTGGAAACAAGTTGTTGACAATTTCAGATATTTTTCGTTGTTTGTATGGCTGTTTTCATTCTCGTTGGTTTTTTTTCTGGCAATGAAAAGGTCGTTGTTAGTAACAACTTTTTCCAACTAGGTTTTTTATATCAGCACTTAACAAAAATAAAAGCTCCAGTTTTCTGGCTTGGAACCCGGTATTTTTTCCGGAAAATGTTGAAACAGTCAGAGGATTTCGACGCTTTTATCCGGCGGGTAATTCGCCTGGACAAGAAGAAACTCCGGAGCATTTAGTTAGACAGATGTGTTTCGTATAAAATTGTGTTTTAACTGTCTGGAAAAATATTCGATTGGTGTTGTAAATTTTTAATTTGAAAATATTGGTTTTATGACTTTAATTTCATCAGAAATTCCATGTCTCGATATATTTCTGGTGGAAAAGTTAGTTTCATTTCCATTTTATCGCATTTTTCTTTGCTTGGACCTTCATTCTTATCACATTCATTGATGTTGGATCAAGTTTTGGGCATGCTTTATGGCCCTTTATGTTCGATTGAACTATTAATTTTATTGTTTGATTTTTGGAATGATAAAATGAGTTTCTGCAAAACTGCAATTCGATTAAAATCTTTCAGCCTGGCAACTGGAATTTCTTGTTATTTCTTTTCCAAACTAAAAATAACAGGAATAGTTATTGGAATGGCGGTTATTTTCAGTTTGAAACAATAAGAAACAATAAGAAAAGGATATATGTCTTGCATTTTTGTGTAAATATTCCCTATATACATATACAAATATGCTTGTGTACTTTTCTGGGTTGCATTCAGTGAAGTTGAATTACAAATTGAAAACAAACTCTTTTTTAAATCTGTTACCTGTTTGTTTACATACATCTTTTATGATTTCATCATATATTTTTTATAGCCTCATGGCTCATTAAAAAAAGAAGATGTTTTCAATTTTCTGATACCACAAAACGTTTGACGCACGATGGAGCCATTATGAAGGTGATGAGCAATAATCAATTGAGTTAACCACCTTAATAGCGCCAAGGGAAGAGAAATGGGAATTTTGTTTTGGTCGTGGAAATGAGTGGAGGTTCAAAAACGGGTATCAACTTATATTTCTGCATTAATTCAAGCACTGTTATTTGTTTTCTTAACAGGAGATAATGTAATCAAATTATATATTAGTTTTCAGGTAAACATCGTAATAATGCAGGCAAATGTTCTGTAGACAGACGAGACTGGAGTTCTTTTGTTTGTTGTTAGGCCTAAAAAATGAATGAAAGTCGTCATGCTTTGTTTATAGAAATTAGTCTTTTTAGTAGGCCATTGACATTTTTATCAAATTATGAGTTTGTTTAAGCCTTGATCACACTTTATAAACTGAGCTGGGTCGAATCCGGGTTAGAAGTTAACATGGGTTGGATTTTGGTATATGCAAACAACGAAACTAAAACCCAGGTTCAACCTGGGGTTAATTAAACTAACCCGTTAACTACCCCCTACCTCTAAGAGTAGAGGTGGGTTCGACCCGGATCTGGGTGGGTTAGCAGCTTTTACAAATTATAATGTACACAAAAACCAGGGTCAAACCCAGGTTAGTTTCAACTGTCACCACACACATGCACATTTGTGTGAAATGAACAGATTTTGTCAAAAATTCAAACTGAAATCTTAGAATACATAACCTTGAAAATGATTTTGCATTCAGATGAGATGCGATCTCATCTAAATGGGCTAGCCTGTTTGTACCCGTTTATTTTTGGAACATTCATTACATTTGATATAATTTCAGAGCATGGAAGAGTAAAGGTGTATGTTAGAATTAAACCAAATGAAGATGCAGAAAATCAAATACCAGGATGCATTGAGAAAAAGGAAGAGAAGATACAGGTTAGATCTTCTAGATCATAAACTTTTAAAAATCTAAAAGCTATCTATCTATCAATTACTGTACAGTGACCCAATAATGGGTATTACACACAATAAGGTCAGGGTCAGACGTCGCTCTTCTCATGCGCCAAATCTAATAGCTGTATTAGGTGTATGATAAGAGCGATGTTTGATGTTTGACTCAATTAAGTGCAGCAGAATGAATTAGGTGTGGCAGGATCAGTTTGGAGCGGCAAAACCAGTCGCATTATGTGACTGTGGAGCGACATTAAGTCAAACGTCAAACTTCTTATGCACCGAACTTAATGCATAAATTATTTCTTCCATGTAATAATTTATTTTGGTTTTGAAGTGAGGCTGGGCATGCGCACTACCAATTTGTCAAGGCACCAAAATTTGTTGTCTGTCAAATTTTAATGATGGTGTCATGTCTAACAAAGATTTCTGATTATTTGATATGTTTGATACTTCTGATTGTTTGATATGCAGAAACACAATCTTTCCATAAGCATGAAACTATTGCTTTGACAGTGACTTTGTTGACAATTGTGGCGACGGTCAAGTGGCCTAAACCAACTATTTCTGCTATGCTGTACATGTACTTCTTCCAAAGCTTTTGAGACATATCAACAAACAAAATTTAGGGGATACAGGCTCCTCGCAAACAATTTGTTTCTCCAGCTTATGAAGAATTTGGGAAGGAATGAAATCAAAGGTTTTCTTGAAAATCAGAAAGTTTGCATAAATCTTTTATCGTCATCTGTCATCCAGACCGTTTGCCACCACCCGGTGTTTCTGTTCAGCCCTCTCACTGACCAATTAATACATTTTCTTGACTCATTGTTAGAGAGCAAAAGTATTATTGCCATACAAATTGGTTTTAGCATTAGCTGTCTTTTGCAAAACTAAGGCAAAACCTTTCTCCCAAAATCTGCGACCGGTTCTCTGTGATAAGTTTGTTCAGCAAGAACATTTTCCTTCCACCCGAGGGAGCCATTCCGAAAAGATGATTGAGAGAAACAAAACAAAACGTGTTGCTGTAGTTGCAAAATTCAATTCTTGATCAAATGAGAGTGACATTATTAGGAGCGACCTGAGAGCGATGTATGACCCAGACACACTTCGAAGTCGCTCCACTGTCGCATTTAATTGTATTATATTTGGCACATGAGAAAAGTAACGTCTGACTGGGGCCTTAGTTAATAAAATCTATATGTAAACAAAATTCATCAAAATTGAATGAAATAAATCAAATTTTAGTTTTTTTCAGAGTTCTAAGTAAGACGATTAAAAATGGTAATTCCAATGCTATGCATGTGCTAATATTTCACTCTGGCATACAGGCTTCTCAAGAACAAGATTAACAAAATTTTAAAATCCATCCAAATTTATATGGTAGGTGAGAAAAAAACCACAACCAAGGAAAGCGGTTCTTCACTACCATGAAAATTTGTGTACATTTTTTGTTTTCCATTAAATGCATTGTTTTTTCTGCTACTCCTGTCATTCTATGAAGTTCAGTATCTACTTTGCTGCAACCATCTTCAGATCAACTAAGCAGTCCACAACAGTGGCTTTTCCTGAAAAGCAGCATAATGTTTCTCTCTTGAACCTTATCCCCATCAGCAGAATCTGTTGCAGTGGATGCATTCCATTTCCCCCTCTCCTTTGCTTCAAATTCAATTGGTTCCCATGAGCTGTTTTGATCTGTATTATATTCCAAAATGTTGTCTCTCCATTTTATGTGTGGTCTGTCTCTTTCCAACTCTCCCTTGCCATGCCTTCAGCTTTTAGATATGCTTAATACAGTATGGTTCTTAACATTATCATGAAATGGAGTTTTCCTGATTCTTATGAAATACTGTAAGTGTGTATTAATGTTTATGAAATGTTGATTTCACTTTTTGTTATTCTTAACAGCTTTTGGTGAATGGACAAAAAGACTCAAAATGGTACAACTTTGATGGAGTATTTCCTGCTCATAGCACAAATTATGAGGTATACATATAATTTTTTTATTTTCAGAATTTAAAATAGTATTTTTGTGTTCTTTTTTCTATACTAAACTAAACACAATGTTTTTCTTGTCGAGAAATATTTCTATATCCTTGCGCATTCTTTTTCGTTTCCTTTCATTTTTAGATATCTTTAAAACTAAATTTAGTATGCTGGGGCATTAAAAATCATTTATTTTAATTAATTATAGATCTACCATTCTGTTGGAAAGCCAGTAATTCTTGGTGCTTTGAATGGATTCAATGGAACAGTATTTGCTTATGGTCAAACAGGATCAGGTTGGAATATTTTGAACACTTTATTTATGGTCATTGTCAACGCACCATTCTATTATTCTCACTGTCTATTTTAATATTATATTTTAGCAATTTCGTTTCTTGTCTGTTATTACTATTAACACTCAATTGCTCTACTGTAGTAGTCTGAGATTGTGTGTGTTTAAATCAATCTTAACAACATACATGAAATTGCCAAATTAAATCTGTTGTACAGCACACGCAGGATCACACAGGATCAATTAAAATTGCTTTCTCTCAACATCAGTAGAAGAAATACTAATTCTGAAATAATTGGAAACGTTTCTTACGAAATGCAAAAAACTTCTTCTGTCTAAGAACCTGACAAGTAGTGTAGAAATTGGCTGTCAGAAAAAGAGCTGGCAGATGCTTATGATGTTATATACAGCAAAAGGTTGTAGTGGGTGATACCATCTGTTGCTTTGGGGGTGCTGGAAGTGCACCACATAAACTTATTTTGATCTGCTCAGGTTCAGCAAAAAGGACCAGTACTTGATCAGGTTCAGATCGAATTTTTAAATATTTATTTTTTCATTTTTTCTGGGAACTTAGCTCCCAGGCTTTGACAGCCCATTAGTACGATTTATACAGTTCATTATTATTTAACGGTTATGATAAGATGACTCTTGTTTTGGCGATAGGAAAGACACACAGTTTGATGGCTGCAGATGGAATCACATACAACATTATCAATCAACTGTTTTACAGAACATCACATGGTTTTAAACATTTGTGCAAGGTAGGGTAAAACATAACTGCACAACACTGCCATAGAATTATATATTGGGTTACTATCATTGGTTATGTTGCTTGTCTGGTTGCAAATGCTGTTATCAGTCTGAACATTAATTAAATCTGTCAAACGTTTTCCAAATGAGATAAGATATGCACAAAAACAAGTTACAATCTTTAAAGAACTAAAAAAGATAGCTAAATTCTCATTTCTTATAACATGTCTTTTTTAAATGAGAAATCTTCAGAACTGGCAGGTAGGGAGGGGGGTGTGTGCCACTCCATTCTCTGGTTTTATAACCTCTTACCCCTGGTACTCATTTACCGGCCTTGAAAGGATAGACAGATGAGTTGGCTGTGGGTTTCGTAGCTAGAGCTCGTCCCGAACCCGTGTTCTCACAGAGAGTTTGGCTTCGAACCACAGAGCTTAACCATTTAGCCACTTAATCCTTAAATGTTACATATAATTTGAGATTTGCAGTTAATTCTTTCGTAGTATAGAAAAATGATAATGTAAAGAAGATTTCTAGAACTGAAAATATATGAAGATACCGTTTCATTTACTTATTTTCCAGATTACGTTTTCATACATTCAAATATACCAGGAAAAGATTTTTGATCTCTTAAGTGATGAATGCAAACTATCTCTCAATGTTCGAGAAGATCCACATTCTGGTAGGATCATAATTATTTTCTTTTTAAAGCTACTGTAATATATGATATACAGAAATAATGTTTTCATAAAGTTATACATAGTATTTTTGATATATTTATGCAAAGTAAGGTTTTGATTGTTTGGTCATATTTAGAAAAGGAATGAGGATAACTGAGTACAGAAACGGAGGGACATTGAACTTTACGGAACAAGGGGAAGATGTAGACCTCGTAAGACACAAGAAAGTCATTCATGATGATCTACTTAAACAGGGCAGCCAATCTTACCAATAAGACCGTAGTAAACTCCTAATCATATATGCTATTGTGAAAAAATAAGATGTAATAGGTGAAGATAATGATATATATATATATATACTTTATTGATATTCTTAAAATTTGCGAGTTTTTTTTACTTTTTTCTAAACGCTAGCGTTTTTAATTTTCTTATTGTATATATACATATGTTTTCTTTTGAGGAAATCATTAGTTTGACATTTATTGCGACCAATAGCACCTTTTCATGGCAAGAAAAATAAAAATATAAAATATATTAATTACTGAACTCGGGAACATAGCTTCATAATACAGTGATACAGTCCAATAATTAAATTATGTAATGTTTAATTTTTCAGGCATGTTTGTGGAAAATCTATCAGAGTATGTCTGCCCTACGCCTTTAGATATTTTGGAGCTTTTAAGAATTGGGCACAAAAAACTTGTGTTTGCTGAAACAAAAATGAACAGAAGGTCAAGTAGGTAAGATTTCTCAGCAATTTGTAATGAGGAAGTAAGAAGAGGATAATCCTTGGAACTCGTTGAAATTCTTGGAACATTGTACAATAATTTATGTTTCATGTTTTTCTTAAAACGAACTTCTTTGTTTTGAAGCGTAATGATTATGAAATAACACATATGGCATGGGTTACCATAAAAATAAATTATGTTGTTTTTAGGCCAAATTGTTTACGTTTTTATTGTTGTTGTTAGATCACATGCAGTCTGCCAAATAACAGTTCATCGCACATCTCAATCTGAACCGAAAAAAGGTATTATCATTCGTTTGTTGTTATTCTTGACACTTTTTGTTGGTTAATGGTTGAAAGTAAAAGTTTTTGATAGGATATATGATGCTCAGAATTAAGAGTGGTCTTGTTTGTGTAAGAAAAGCTGTTTTCTTTACATGATACATGATAAAATTGAAAACATAGAAATATTTATTTTAAACAACTAGACTAGTGGTATGGTTAAGGGCTGTGTTTCGAAGTCACACTCTCTGTGGGAGCGTGGGCTCTGTACCAGCTGTTGGAACTTCTAACTGCAAAAATCACAGCCAACTCAGCTCTCAGCCAACTCAGCTCTCCATCTTTGGGTTGCCTCCGGCTGCGGCCAACCTTACTTATTACTACTTAAATAAACGAATAACACATACAAAATCTAAGAAGATGAGTAAATATAAGAATCTTTTTATCGAGAAATGGAAATGTTTACATTTTAATACGCAGAAGTGAAACATAATTTTAGATATATAACTACAATAAAAATGACAATATAATAATAATATAATAATATAACCTAATCTCCATTTCGGAGCAGTTACTTGAAAAATAAAATAACTTCGTATAGGATTGAAATTAAATTTTGAAGCAATAGCACAGGTACATTAATATGATGTGATTTTATGTACATTAATTTGATGTTATGACAGAAATTTGTCAATCATTTTCTTAATTTTATGAGTGTTTTTGGACTAGTTTTCAATGTATCTGCAATTTTCCCAGTTTTTCCTATAAATTTTTGGCACTCCCATAAATGTTCTATATTCTCTTATATATAGAACAATGACGATACATGTTGGTTTGTTAAAATTGAACTTTATTTATTATTAACTAATACTGGAATTTTTATATCCTTTTTGCAGAGCAATCCATTTTCGAAAACGCTTTGGTGAGAAGAGAACGCGTGGGAACATCAATAAAACATTCTAACAGTACGAAAAGATATAGTGTACCTGACTCTTCTAAAAGCATTTTCACTAGTGAACGCAAAGCTACACCAACCCGGTTAAGTGTGGACAGGAGAAAAAAGAATTCTTCTTCAAGTGAAGGAATGAAACGTGGGATGAATTCTGGAAGTCTTAGCCAATTAAAAATAGGCACTGAAAAGAGGCGGTTGAGTGACAGAAGTGTCCAATCAGCATCCATGGTTCTTCCTTCAAACAGCTCAATTGATTTGAATAGTCCAACGGAATTAAATAATTCCAGTTTTCTGGATGAGAGTTCTTCGAGTATTGTCCAGGTATTAATTTTTGAGTTTTGAGAAATTGTACACATTAGCACTATATGAAGGGACGAGTATAGGACGAGTATGCTCCAATAAATTGTATCACTGTTTTATTAATGATGATATGAAGGGTACAACAGTAAACAAATAAACAAAGTTACATATTTCTGATCCAGAAACATCAACGCAATTTTTATCATCAATTTATCTAAAATTAGCTCTTACTTCAAAAAGATGAGCCTTACAAACTTAGAATTATGCCAAACCAAAAACCAAAGGATAAAACACTGATCTTATGCAAATTAGAAGCCTCTGGTTATTGCTTTGACATAATTTCGAACTTTTAACATCAATACTTGGTGTCAATTATACAACTAATTTCTGGAGAAATCTGTGCCAATTTGAAGTTGGTGTTCCTGGATTGGAAATATGTAGTGCCTTGGTTGCTCACTGATGTACTTTTCGTAGTATTTACGAAAAAGGCGCCACACTTTGGGGACATCCATTGGGTAGACTCTGTATGTTTTGTTGTGTGGACTTGTATGTATTGTTGTGTGGACTGTGAAATTATTTTTTACTTTAAATTTAGTAATTACTTATTTGAATTTAAAATCAGAAGTAACTTTTGCATTTTCCTAAATTTTGTTATTTTTAATTTTCATGATTCAATTTTCAAGTTTATTTTTCGCAGGCTGACTTCAGCACGACGGACGTTTTTGAAGATGTGGTACGTCGTTACTTTCATTTTTTGTAAAAATTAATTTATATATAATTAAGTTGCGTCTGCTTGATTTAAAAATTGCATGGTTTGTTATAGTTGCTTGTTGCTGTTTTCGTTGTGTTTTTTGAGATGACGACTAATCAAGTTATTGGATTTTTGAAAAAATATCTTATTTTTCACAATCAACATTACATTACATTTTCTTTAATTTTGGTACTTGTTGTTGAGCTAGATTTTCATTTCATTTTTTCAAATTGGTACCTATTACATGAAATGTTTTGCGTGTGAACTGGGAACCAGGAACCAACACAGTTTGCTGATCGAAAGACGTTACTTACTAGCAGCCTGTTCCTTTCGCAATAAAAACAGTCAGGAATTGATTCAAAATTATCCAACTGTATCCAATCGCTCTCGGAAGAAACAAGGCAGAACTTTTAAACAATTTAATCACAATTGTTTTGATTCCCAACGGAACAGACTAGATCATAGTGGAGATAAAGACACACACCATTTTGACATGTATGACAAATAACAGTACGTTCTTGAAAAGTTATTTTGAATTGTGTACTAGAGATGGTGTGTGTCCTTATCTCCACTCTGTTCTAGCAACAACCTCGAAAGACTATTTTCTAACTTAAAATTCGATTCCTTATTTTGATTATAGGACAATGAATTTGATGATTTGATAACACCTGTTGAAGATGATGTGCTATTAAAAGGAAAAATTAACATGTATGTATAAAGTATAAATTTAGTATTTTATATCGTGATATGTTGAACTTAAATTGAATGGACTGATTTGATTGCAAACATTATCATTAAAGAGTATGAATGGACATAAATCCAGCTCATCTGAAAATAACTTCAAATTATATTCAAATTGCACAGCAATTAAACCAATAACCACATGGAATGTCCAGTGACAAGGAGATTCTGAATTTAATTGGCTGCCTACTTATAGATGCGGCGTCGCGCCACTTTTGTATCCGTTGATTAAACAAAACTATTTTTTGCATTTCCACATGCTTTTTTGTAAAAATTATAGCAATGTGAAAATTTCCAGTTTATAAGAGAATTGACTGCAAAAGTTATGTTACAACAGATTTTTGTTCCAATGTCGTCTTCATGGCCAAAGCCCTCACAAAACCCTAACATCTTCAATAATTGTAGTAATATTAGTGATAATTTAATAGGGGTTGAAAATTTTCACCTATTGGTCTATTATGTTCTCTGAGTTAAAACCATTCACAATCTTCTTTTCAATCAATCAATCAATCAGTTTTATTCAGAGAATGCACGTTACATACAAATATACTGGAAAAATCATGCAATCTTTACAACTCAGAAAAAAAGATACTTAACTGCTTAATTTAATAGTGTACCAATTATAAATTTAAAGATAAACACAATACGGTTATAACAACTATTCAATTCAAGCATTAATCTGCTTTTCAATTATTTCATCAGGGAGATTGTTCTATATAGCAACAAATATCTAGCTGAAAAATTATTTCGTAATGTCTAATCTGACAACGTTTCTTGAACAGTTTAAATCTATGGTCTTTACATATATACATATATATCATACACACATACATATATATAATATTGAACTGTCATACACATATGTGATATTGACAACAATGGTGGTAGATATTCAAAATTGGTTCCCAAAATAAAACTTTCACAAACTTTCACCAACTGTTCACATAATTCAATTGAAAAATCAAAAATCTCTGCAGCGCCATAAATTTTCTTGATAGCGGTATTACCGTAAATCCTCGAATTAGCCCCCCTCCCTTGATTAAGCCACCGCCCTCGAATTTCGTATTTTATTAAGCCTGTTATTTCACATTTATTCTGCGAATTTGGTTTATGTACAAGTATGTTGTTCTCTTCAATGTGTATTTATCCCTTAGTATTCATATTTACGTAGTTATCCTATAGGAAAGAGTCCGTCTTCGAATTAGCCCCCACCTTTCAATTTTGTATTTCATTAAGCCTGTTATTTCACATTTTATTCTGCGAATTTGGTTTATATACAAGTATGTTGTTCTTTTCAATGTGTATTTATCCCTTAGTATTCATATTTACGTAGTTATCCTATAGGAAAGAATCCGACTTCGAATTAGCCCCCACCCAAAAAGGCCTTAATCAATTAGCCCCCTGGGGGCTAATTCGAGGATTTACGAGAATGAGACGAGATGAATTATTTATGATAAATTATTTTTATATAAAGTTGTCAAATTGTGATTTGTCATAATTTCTTTTCAGTTGTGATCTTGCTGGCAGTGAAAGAATAAAAAGCACTGGCGTGGAGGGAGAAAGACTGCAAGAGGCACAGTATATAAATTTATCACTTTTGGAATTGGGGTATGTTGTTGTTGTTGTTGTTGTTGTTGATTTTTGATTTCTTTAATTCAGATAGCTCTCGGACTGAAAATTTTCAGACAAACAACTTTTTGCATAACTGGAAGCAAAAGTTTTGTCTTCAGCAAATAGAGTAAATCTTCCACCAGAAATGTGTTACATATTGGCTTATAAAGCATATTTTTATGCCAAAACGCTTGATACGGATATATTTTGAAGAAGTTTAAAAAAGGTTGAGTTCAATCATCGAGTAATTCGTTGGATACAAACAAACAATTGTTAAATGCTAATTTTTACTTCCTCAGTACAGAAACAATTTCCGCAAGAAAAGTGCTCTCTAACTCTTATTAACATTACAATCCTTTTTCAGAAATGTGATTGCAGCTCTTGCAAGTGGAAACAGAACTTATGTACCGTACAGAAATTCTCTGCTGACTCGTTTACTGCAAGACAGTCTTGGTGGCAATTGCAAGACCACATTTTTGGTAAGGACATTAATATTGCTTTGTTTTTTGCACGACTGCTCTTAGGTCAACCCCCATATAGAATCAACTAATCAGAAAACGTTATGATCTCAGATCTTGATAAAATCTCCCACACTTGCAGATATGGTTGAGATATAAACTTTCTGAAAATGCTATCTTTTTTTTGTCAGTTTTCATTTTGGGACAAAGCGAGCTCTCTGTGTCCCTTTAAAAGATGTAATTAAGGATAACTGATCTTATATTCATGCTATTATAGGGGGGAGGGGGAGGGGGAAGAGTATATTCAGAAATCTGTTAAAAAATGCATAGTTTATTAGCTTATGCCTGATAACATTTTTTATCGTTTGTTTGTTTTTGTTAGATTAGATTATAGTCTGGATGCCCAAATATATTCCAAACATTATTCGTCGTTCTTAAAATGTGAATTTCAATATGCTGTTTTAAGAACGAAATGTATAACTTTTATTTGTCATATATCCAGAGATTGTGTGTGTCAACTATTCAAAACCACGCAAGATATTTCAAGATATTCAGATATTTCAACGAATCAAACAAATAATTTATTTGTTTTCTGTCTAAGATATTTTATCTTGAAATGTGTTAACCAATGCCTGTAACATATCTGTGGCTATTTTTGAAACGGATATCTAAAAATGCTTTTCCAACCACATTTTTTTGGGAATGCTAGTTTTATTTCAAATTGAGGTTAGATTGTAGGAGGAAGAATGTTCAGTTGGTTAGAACATGCTCGAAAGTATCAATATGTTTTTTAGTATTCTGAAACATTTTACAAAAGATAATCGACGTTCAAAACTATCAACGATGTTTTATTCTTGCTTTTATCACGTAGAATCATCTTAAAATCGTTTATTTTAGCCTGAACGTGGCAGGTACTTGAGGAATTTTATTTTGGGGACAAGGTGTTGTCTGAACGTACTTTTGCGTTTTGTTTATAACGCAGGTTGAATTATCTTTGGGGGTACTAACATGAGATAGTTGCCTCCAAAGAATCCTATTTTGAATTTGAGTTTGATAAACGTCAAAAGAAGTAGAGGCAGACAGCGGAAGAGATGACGTGATAATGTATACGAATGGTCTGGTCTCTAACTAACTGCTTTGAATTAGGCCCACTCAAAATAGGATTCGTTTGAGGCTTACCGACAACTTTATATCAAATGCATTGTAAATTTATGAAATATCCACCGTGTGTTTTAATGGAAATTATGAGTTCCTAACTATTTCTCAACATGCGGCGTTTATTTTACGTGCGGCGTGTGTTTAATATACGGTGTTCATTGGACACAAGGCGTTAATTTCTTGTAAAGGATTTAAAAACATTTTTTTTGTAATCAACTTAAATTATTTTGCTGTAATATTAATGATCATAATAAGCCAAATATATCAAAAACATTCACTTTGCCGCATTGAGAATTGTTGTAGTTAAATTGGCATTCATGAAATCGGTTTTAGATTTATGAATGAATATTTCTATAAGGATGCTTTTAAGAATTAATTGTAAAAGCTGCTGGCATAGCTTTCAATTTCACATTTCTTGGTTATTGTTGGCGTAAGCAGCTGTTTTTTTTCTGTGGAAATATTTCCTATGTCAATATCTTTAGAATCTACGAGATTTTCGTTTTTATTCCAATATACAATACCCACCATGAAATCATGCTTTCCTACCTGATTAAAATTGATGATTCGTTCGAGAGGCTTCTTACAGATTGGTTTTGAAGATATTTTGAAGATAACAAGACAGTTAAAGAACAGTATTTTAGCTGGTGATACTTAGCAAAATATAAACAGAGTTAGTTATCAATCAAAATGTTTATTTTTTTGATTTTTTGCTTTTAGCTGTGCGTTTCACAAGAATCAAAACACGCCAGTGAGACAAAAAGTACTTTGGATTTTGGACAGAGAGCACTGAAAGTTAAAACAATGCCGAGAGTAAATGTTGAGGTATATATTTTTCTTATTTTTAGTTTGGTAAGTTAAACTTGTGTGTAAGTAATCTATGTAAAAGATACCATAAGGAAGGATTTATCAGATCGATCTTTACATTTGAAATGAAATCCTTTGCCAAGAACGGTTTCCGCGTACAATGCCAGGCTTAAAATTAATGTAATTGTGAACAAACTTTGGGTTAACCAGCCTTGACCTTCTCGCCCTGGCTTTATTACGAAGGTTTTATTAATTCCCATGTGGTGCAATTTTACTAGGGTGGAAAGAATTGTTAATATCCACTGATGTGTTTTTCTGATGTGTTTCTGACTGCAGAAAAGGTTATATTTGAATGGACTTTTTTAAGTGTAATGATAGCTCATAACACTTCGAAGAAGGATGAATTGTTGATTTCAGTCCATACTAGGATTGTTGATTTCAGTCCATAGAACGTCCATGTAGAAATTTATCAAGTAATGTTTTAACTTTACTGAGCTTGTTGCATATTATTCGAAACACTTTTGCCAATAAACGTTCAATGTGTGGATTATGTCCTCTTTGATCGAAATGTTTCTGTTATCAGAATCCCCAAAGACCTCGTGTAATTGAATATCAACAAAGATAATTTTGTTATGTTTGATGTTTTAAATTTGTTAACTTCTTTTCTTTTCCATTTTGATATTTAGTTGATTAGTCATTTCTTTTTTATATTTAGTTTTCTTTTTGTTGATTAGTTATTTCTTTTCTACGTTTAGTTTTCATTTTTATTGATTAGTTATTTCTTTTTCAACAAAGGTTGATTACAAAAGATTGTGTGATGATTTGAAAGGAAAACTCGAAAGGCAAGGTAAGGTGTAGCCTGGACTTACTTCAACAACAACTGAATAAATTGTTTTTTTAATTTTAGTATTATTTAATTTTAGTTTTAAAGTAGAAGTTGAGCAAGATGAGGTCTTCTTGTTTATCTCGCGTGATTTTAAGATTTCATCTTGTCTCTCTTTGTTTTTCTAGTTTTGTTGTTGTAAAAATTTATTATTTCTAAAAGTGAGAAGAAATCACGGACAACACAAACATATAGAAACATTTATTGAAAGTTATGTTTTGAAACGTTCACAAAAGAATAATTTAGTGCTGATTAATGAAACGCTAATTAGCAGCCTTTTCACGCACCTACATAACAACAAAACACTGCAACAAGATCTTCACAAATAGCGAAAACTAATTTATACGCTTCTCCGATGAATGTGGATACAGCAAACAAACTACTCTTGACCACGAAGTAAAGAAACACGGCCTTTTCTGCTGCTGATATCTCGTTACTTGGCCAAAACACAGTTTCAGATAAGATGAAAGTCGTCAAAATAATTTACTACCATGAGTAATTTTCGCCGCAGTGGCTGCTGGGTAGCAATGTGTCTTTTGAGGTAATGAAAGTGAAACTTAATCATTTTTAGAAAGTTACCTGCTGAAATGTTGCAAATTGCATTGACAGGACATAGGATATTCATTGTTAGGCAGTAGAGTGTTGACATATTACCCGAGGAAATCCGATCGGGGTAGAGTAGGGGTAGGTAAGGGTAAAACTTACCAAAAATTCTCTTTTTGATTAACAGAGACAGAGTATTTGCTGTTAAAAACGAAATACGAAAGAGAAAAGCTTCACAACAATAACAATCCAACAAATAAGACTTTTCATGTCGAGGCTGGTCAAAATCCAAAGGTATGTTTTTGAATGCGAACTGTGTTATCTGACAGACACAGAAGCTGTGCTAGTAGATAATTCGTTCATCGTTTCAACTTAATTATTTATAATTTTTGAATGAATAACAAGACATGTTGACTGAGCGAACACGCTTTACACGTTTTAAAAAGTAAGAACAAATTCTGATCTTCGCAGTGATTTTGAAGCACCTTTAAGAGGCCTTTCAAATCAATTTTTGCTTTAAGATCAGAATAAGGTTAATTTAAACTTGTGCTCTGCATATATTTATTTTAAAGTAAAAATTGAGTTACTTTTTGGTCGCGTAGACTGACATGCACAACACAGTATATGAAAATTTTGTATTTTGTTCATCATCAGTTGATTTTTTACATTTAGAAAGTAGCCAATCAATTCGCATTATTTGTCATTATGTGATAAAAATTATGTGGCATGATTGGCTAATGTGGAAATGTAAACAAACTCATCGCTGACGCAATAAAAAATTCACCAACACTGTTTTGAATTCGATAAAACCAGTTCTTGTTGAAAAGTCTTCAATCGTTTTTCCACCGCAGTTAAAATTTCACTCAGTATACATTGTAGGTTTGCAGGTATATTTTTTGCAATACAGTTTCTGAATTAATGTTTGCTGAACAATTTTGAGCGATTCTGCATTCTCCATTGAATTAAAAAGAATGTTATTTTAACACTTGTTTAGTGGTTGTTTAGTTGAAATTCCATTCGCTCTTCCAATGCTTAAGTCCTGAATTTAATTGCTAGCTAGCCATAACAGCAAGGCCACTAAATTTAACTTTTGTATAGCTTTCCAAAATTAAAAATTTTGCTGAATTCAATGTCCGTCTTTCAGAATTTTGGGACACTGACCGATGGAGTGAGATCAAGCACTCGTTCGAAGAATGACGACAATAGAATGAAATATGTGGAAAGCAGGCAGCCTGAAAAAGACAAGATTACCTCACTTCTTTTGGCTCAACTTATGGCTATGCAATTAGTGAACAGTGTGCAAGGCATAGCAGAATTAAGTGTACAAACAGACAGAAATATCAAGGATTTGCAGCCATCAACTTGTCCGGATTCTCATTCATTTTCAACCAGAAAAGACAGCGATGAAAATCATCCGCCAGAAAATAGGCCTACTTCATCATCATCTCCTTCGGGATATGAGACGGCATCTGCCGAAAGTAGTCAAAACGACATTCACAGCAGTGTAAATAAGGACGAAAGAGATCTCGATCACCATACTTCTATCTCCCGTGCCTGTAGTCCACTTTTGGAATCACTCAAGGCGCCGTATTCACCAAGAAGAAGTTTATTGTTAGAGAATTTATTGGAAAATCATTTAAGTGGTATTAACATGGATTGTTTCTGTGAAAAAGCAGCGTTGACGCAATCATTAAGTGATCTTCAAAAGGAACTTTTGAAGCTAAGATTAACGGTAGACACAGAAATCGGAGAACTTTACCAAACTAATTTCGAGACAACGAGTCAATCTACTCATCCTCAATTGACTCACCCTGGTAAGTGCCGAAAATGTCATATTTAGCTATAAATAATTTTATGTTTTCGATGGTGAAAATAATATAATGTTGATGAACAAATCTGTTTGATTATGATTAAAATTTTTAAAACTTTTGTTCCATGAATCATATCAAGATCTAATTTCGATTTATTAATACGAACTTAAGCTTACGAATAATAGTATTCCTATTGTAACATTTTATAATGAAGACTAGCGAGATCAGTTCTATTGAACGATGTCTCGATTCCATCCAAACGTCCTTTTCAAGTTGAATTGATTGAAAACGTGTTCGTTGTATAAAGCAAGATAAAAATGTACCATAAAGTATTCATAAATTTAAGAGTTCACAAACTTAACCCTTTAACGCCCAGATTTATTTCTGCAAAACAGGCAAATCATGTGCAAGTTTTATTTTGCAGGGTGTAGCACATCAAACCAACTTAATTTATATGCTAAACTTCTGTTGAAATATCTTAAATTAATTCAAGTTCTACCCGTATTTACCTCCTGAAAAAATGATGTTTTACGTTGTTTGTCACTGGGCCGTATGGCGGTAACCGGGGTGAAAGGGTTAAGCTTGATAAGAGTATTCTTTCTGTAACATTTTATAACATTTTACGATATTAAAGTACGTTTTAAAAGTCTTTAAATGAGTGTCGGCACGTGCTCATTTGTCTTACGTCAACTGGTACGAAGTAATGAAAATTTATGGGAAAATTTGTTCTGGAATGCAAAACATTTCTCTTTTTAAGTTGTAATTGTTTGAATCATTTGATTTGATTTTTTAATTTCAGAAGAGGTAGACAAAAAACAAATATATTCCGACATCATTCAAAATCTCACTGATCCTGTATCTGCGCAAAAATTATCAATTGAAATCTTAGACCGTGTGTCAAATCTCGTTTTGCTTGATCAGACATTCAGTGGGTGTCTTCTTGCTCTCAAAAATGGCGTTGTGAGTACTGCTGTCATTTTTCTTACTATTTATAATTTATTATTTTAATATTTAGCAAATTAATATTTTATAAAAATATGAATCGATCGTAGAAATGATATAAATCACAATGACAGCCATTACATTTTAATGGATCAAGCATTGGCGTTTTTAAATTTGTAAACTATTTTTATGTGATCATTCAAAACAACGTTAAGCAAATACATTTACCAAGATGAAGTATATTACTATTTTTATATTTTATTACTCTTGGCAATTGTGGTAATTTAAGATTGTTTTGAGTTATTATTGTTATAATTTATATTCTCAAATGGAAATACAGCTACTCTTTAGCATACTATTTTCAGGCATGACCCTAAGTATAGTCGTCATGTTTAAAACAATTGCTATTTTACTGTTTTTAAAGTACCGTCTTTCCTCTAATAAACGCCTAGTCTCAAATAAATGCCTCCCTCTAATAAAGGCCGCAGTTTGGAAAATGGCGTTCATTAGAAGCAAATAGGATATAGACAGAAAAGATCTCGGAACTGCTCAGTGGACTTGTTTAATGTTCATCATTTCCAAAAAGAGGATTTTTCTTTATATCTTCAGGCTCAATGTCATATTTTAATTCGAGGTGAAGCACTTTTTGCTTTATTTAAAAAAAAAAAATAATTCCACTATTTTTAATTTTTCAATAAACGCCTCCCTCTAATAAACGCCGCCCTCTAATAAACCCCTAAATGCCGCAGTTATGTTACGCAGCACAGCAAGCCAGAAGAGTGAGTCTTTGAAAGTAACCACATGAACAAATAAATTTACCTTTTTAGATTGCCCAGTCCCCTGACGTATCCACAGGAACAGCTATATATATTTTTAGAATGCCCAGTCCACAGGTGTATTACCACTTTTAACTCAGTTGATTTGGCTTCACGTTTTTATTCCTCGTAATGTTAACGTTTTTTATTTAGTTCCACTAAGTGTTTTAATATTTCATGGTTTAATTTTGTTTAGTTTAATTGCTGATCTTCATTTTTATATATAAACCGGGTGCAAACTTATTCTTATTACTGAATTTTTTTCTACAGCCTTCAGATCCTCATGGGCTTACGGACACAAACGACATATACGAAGATTCCACAAAAGAAAGAAAAGAATCTTTGTCAATATTCAAAGAGGAAGAATTTCAAGCCAGAGAAAGAGAACCTGATGGATCATCTCATATTTCAGTTGATAGAGAGGAGGCAAGTGCCAAAAAAACAAAGCTAAAATCACGACTACGAAATCTGATGTGTATTCCAGCGAGACGATTACCCTTGCGCAGGAGAAAAAACAAGTAAATTCAGCATAACGCAGATTTTAAACCTTCGATTTGTATGGCGTGAATTTAAAAAAGCTAATTATGAGAAACATGATAATTATCATTTAAATAGTTTGGATGAAGATATTGAAAATAACAGTAGTTAATTTTGTTTTCAGTAACAGTAGTTGGTCTTTTTAGATGTTTTTTACCTCCTAGAAGGATCCCACAGGACATTGTGATCATTTATAAAATTGTGAAAATTACGAGGTACAGAACACATGATTTATGTGTGAACGCTTCAATCAGAACTTTTTGGAGAAAGTTCAGATCGTTACAATGTTTACATTTTCTTTTATTAACTCGAGGGGTGGGGAGGAGGCCAAACGATGTGGAGAAGGCAAGTAAAAAGAAACTATGTTTCTAAAACATTAACAGAGATATAGAAACTGTTTATCTGTAGAAAGGATGTTATTTAGATAAGTAGAAAAGAAGTTTAGAATAAAGTGTGCAGTTTGTTATTAAAAATATTGATAGATACGATATGTGTTTTCGGATAATTTATTTTGGGGGGACTGCTTTAATGGTGACATTTTAATTGTGTTAACCCTTTTTTGATTGTTAAAACTTTTTTGAAAAGACATTTCGTAGATATATTTGTACAAGTTTGTTTCTCATGTAAATTTTACTAAATATAGATGATTAGTTTATTTATTTATTTCCTAGGAGATGTAGATGTGAAAGTTACGGAATTGATTTTTTCTCTTTTTAATCTCATTGCTCCCTCGATTGTTGCAGTCAATAAGATAAATTATTTATGGAAACTTTTATTTTTTAAGACCACTCAGAGTTGTTGATATTCATTGAGAGAACGACTTTAGTTACTGAAGCCACTTACTCCACTTCACTCTTAGTCATCCCGGTCGATTAGCATGTCTTTAGTTTGCTGTTACCGACAGCCGACATGAATCGCAACTTTCTTTGAAATGAATCAGCAAGATATTCCCGTAGTGAAAGAAACAAAAGAAAAGCTTTCGCAACGTACATTTAGACACGGTCAGCCAGGTTTCACTTGTCGTCCACTCTTCCACGAGCCGTCTGCTCCTTCATTAGGTGTGCCATGTTCAGCGAAATTTAAACGAATACGATACGACAGCTGACTTTAAACGAATACCGCATATAGTGTAAACGGTCAAATACGGTTTACCTTTCTTTCAGCAGGATAGCGTATTCGTTTTGTACTGGCATAGTGTATAGACGTGGATTAGTTCTTGATCCCTAAATCCCAATCTGACATGAAACAATGCCATATTCGTTTGATACCGGAACAGTGTAAACGGGCTTTAAGCCTCGTTAGTACAGCCCAAAGGGCATGCCCTATATGCCAGGACATGCAAGCTCCACCCGCCAGATGCAAGATTGATGATCGCAGGAGAGAAAGGACAACTGTTCTTTGATAATGACTTTGCGGATGTTAACAAGAGATATGTAAATGTAATCTTATTGAAAAGGCTCTTAAATGAAACTTTTAAGTTGTTTTCGTATATACCATTGTTTATTAATGAGATTTGACAGACTTTAACTGTCATCTTTTTCCTATCATAATTTACTGATCTGTTTTAATCGCAGTATTTGTTCGAAGTCTTTCAAATCCAGATTTCCAGGAAATTTAATTTCACTGAAGAGGATTAAGTCACAAACAATTTCTAATATTTTTCTAACATTTTTGGATATAATTGCGTGACTTTGATAACTTTTGCTACTTGGTTCTTATTTTGTTGGGGGTGTGCGCACGAAAAAGATTTTTCTACCCGGCTCCAGAAAAATTTCCAGCTAAACATCTACACAGACGGACACAACATATAACATTGGTGAAATCAAAAAGTATCTCTGTTTTCACCGGTTCTAGAAAAATTGTCTTATTTCATAAAAATGTTCTAGAATTTTTCCGTGAAAATGATACCGGGAAAAACCTATATGCCACTTAGTCGGAAAATTTTGAAAGATTTACTTGAAATGTCTTGAAAATTAATAAAATCTTGATATGGTCGCATGCGCTTATTTGCGAGGGAAGAATCCCTTCAGTTTTAATTTTATTCTGATGTTTTGCCATGATTTTACCCGCTGTTTTTCCTCTTTTTTGTCTTTCCCAATCAAAACCATTATGGTTTAGGGGTTTAGCATGTACCACCCCATTTACCACCAGCACAGTATCGAAAGAATTTCGCTGAAATCAGAATGTGTTTTTTCTCTTGTGGATCACACGTGTTAATGGAAGCAAAATACAAGCATATCAAATTTTTTAAAGCTGATTTGAAATACTTTTTGAAATTAGCAACGAAACACGCGTTTGCAATATGTACTCAGATATTAGTCTTCTTACATGAGTCTCAGTTTTCCCTCAGGGACGAGAGTAATGAGTCCGTCTACTACATCTTTTGAATTATCTTGATCCCAGGAAGCATTCCGGTCTATTTAGTGGTCTTACCGGACAGTTTTTATAGGCGAATTCATATGAAAGCTATGTTGACGCCTGCTTTATGCCCGTTATTCGCTTTTTATGTTTCATCCACTCTGAAGTTATCATGTCACCAGCGGTCGCTTACTTTCACTGGCTCCCAACACCCATTTCTTTTCAACATAGAAACTTATAGGCCCACCTTTTCGTGTTAAAGCTGCCATTATGGAAATTTATCAAAATGTTCAGAAATTGCATTTTTGATTACTGGATTAGGTCATGCAAACAAAGTTTAGTCTGAGAGCCTATTTTAGCATTTCTGCATATATTTTTGTCAAAATTATAGTGATTTGATATTCCGTGAAAAAGAAAATAAAATTTTAAATCACTATAGTTTGACACAAATAGGCAGAAATGTAAAAAAAATCCTTCAAAAAGTCAAAATCTTAGTAAATTTCCATATTGGCAGCCTGAGCTCCAAAACGAGGATGAATTTAATGAAATGACAGGTTTATGTCGTTGTTCTGATTCCAGTCACGTGGTCTATTTCCGGCATTATTAATACGAAAGACTACCTCTAAATAGTTCACTGTTTGTTTGGTGAATGTATTACAAAGGTGTCCACCAATGTACATCTTGACTGGATGCCACTTGACTGGATGCCACCGTCATTTTTGTCCCAAGGATTAATGGCGTTAATGGAAGTTCAGAAGTCAAGTGAAATTATAAAATTAGCACATGCTTTTGGGGTTTTTGCGGTTAATCTGACTTAGTATTCTAGAGAAAAGGGGCTGGAGCGGTGATCAGTCACAATTTGATCTGACTTGGTTTGAAAGCATCTTTCAGTGTTGGATTAGTACTTGAACCTTCAAAGATTATGTTGGTTCTACATTTACTTGGCTATGCAACGGTTGAAACAGCAGCGAACACAACAAACGTGTATTCACGCAACCAACTGAAAGAATGCGTGGTGAGTGTCCGCGCGCAGCTTTGGTCGCGTGATAAGTGTAAATATCTGACAAAACAGTACAGTCTCCTTCAAATTGCTTAATGCGACAAATCTGGTCTGATCTTGTAGCAAACATTATCAAGAAGCTGTTTACGGAGATTGCATATACATCAAACAGTAGGCCAAAACATAGAGTTTTTACTGTCAAGCAGACGTCTTCAAACGAATGGCCTTTCTCAACCACATTATCTTGTTCTGTGTGTTTATAGCTCTCGTTTATCCGAAAACGACACATTTGCAAAGATGGAAAGACAGCAATAAAGGTTTCAAAGGTCACAAAGTCCTACGCCCCGCGATTTTTGTTCCAGATGAAGTTCCTTCAAACTCAAGGATTGCCAATTTGTTCTCAAACACGGGTTGGTTTCTCGAAATATCAAAGAAAGGTAGATTGAGAGGAGCTGTGAATACCAATTCGAGAAACAGTAAGTTAGTTAGAAAGCTTTTTATATTTTTATTTTATGGACTTGCTTGCCTTTCATGTTGGTTTCATGTCTATGTTTCTTCATATTTATTTATTTATTTACTTATTTATTTATGCAGCGATTCAACGTTTTGTTTGTGTTTTAAGGTCAAAATGCATAACCTTCAATTTTAAAATTTGTAAACATCGTTGGCCTCAAAGTTAAATTTCTTAACTGCGACAAGAAAAAAATTAAAGTAATTTTGTTTTTTGACTAGAGAGACTAAAAAGCGCCAGTTCACGTGAAAATTTTCTCAATCATGTTTACGTTTATGTCGTATTTTAGCCTTATTCGAAAAGTAAATGTTTATGGTATCTTATCACGGGATAGTTCAATTATATTTAGATTTATGTTGCATTTTAGCCTTCTTCAAAAAGCAAATGTTTATTAGGGTATCCTATCATGGGATGGTTCAAAAGGGATTTATGTTGCATTTTAGCTTTCTTCGGAAAACAAATGTCTATGGTACCTTATCACGGGATAGTTCAATTATATTTAGATTTATGTTGCATTTTAGCCTTCTTCGGAAAACAAATGTCTATGGTATCTTATCACGGGATAGTTCAATTATATTTAGATTTATGTTGCATTTTAGCCTTCTTCGAAATGCAAATGTTTGGGGTATGTTATCGCAGAATAAAGCACGCAGATTCACCGAGATATATAGCGATAAATAAGCGTGGAATATCATACATTCAGGTATGCACTCGATGCAATAAATTAAATTGCTTTTTATGGTGTTGCATCGTTTCTAGAGCAATGAGTTGCGACATTTAATGCTCATCTTTTTCGATAGTTTAAGTTTTTTCAGAGAAATTTTAGACAATTCCTTTGCTAACTGAAGGTCCACTTTCATGGTTCTTTTTTAACAATTTGTATTTCACAAGAATTTCACATACAGCGTCTGATTTTATCCCTAATTTTAAGAATCAGTACTACCCCATATCGCGAAGGCATGATTGTTCAATTGATATTGTGTGTCTGTTTGTTCTTACATCACAGTGCTTTATATTTCCCAATTCTCGCCAGAGCATTTGGTGTCACTGGTTTCGTTAGGTTTTCTATTTTCCATACCTTGCCAATGACTTACCTTTCCTGTCGCCCATGAAACTGAGGGACAAGGAAAACACACCACACAACAAAAAACTAACAGCAGAGCATACAAGCTCATTTCCTAATCCCCATGATTAGCAAGAATCCCGAACTTAAATTATTGTTCTTGAACTTGAACTATGAAAGATTTTGAACTTTTACAACAAGTTATCTTTCAACTAATTTTGCAACTAATCAAAGCATTCCATTTCTAGGAAAAAGTATACCCGACGTTCGAAGCATTTTTTGAGGTATTATATAATGCCCAAACAGGAACGACGAGCTACCGTAGCATAAAGCATGGATGGTTACTTGCAATTAAGAAAAATGGCAAAATGAAGAAAGCTGTTAAGCCATTCAAAAACAAGAGAAATAACCCAAGAAACTCCCAGTTCCTGATTTTATTTCCAGACAAGATAAACTGGAGAAGGAAACACCACATGTAGCTGAAAGACAATTGTTGGTGCAGGAAAAAGTTTGGTTTATTAAGGGTTGCTAAAAGTGCTTGGAAATTCTGATCAGATCTTCAGAACATGAATTTATTAGATTGTGATACGTTAATTATGAATACGAGGTTGCAGTTTCCGTTTCAAAAGTCCTGCTCAAAACTTTCTACACGAGTCCTCTGTTTTCCAGCAGCTTTGAAAGTTATGATTGACGATGGCGTTACTTCGGTCGATATGGACTTATGTAATAAATCTAATAAATGTAATAAATCCTGTTCGAGCAAGTCAATTTTTTTAGGGGCTGTCACACCGCCTCCCCTACAACACACACCCCCGTGTATCCGGCCCTAATGATTGACAAGATTGGTGGAAAGTGAATTGAGCTATGTAAATAATTGTGTGTATCATTCTGTTTTGTAATTCTTTTTTCTTCTCGAGTTTTTGATCAACTGACATCTGTTTACAGTTGCAAAAACTTCACAAGAATGTGTCTAATTTAAAATTCGTTCGTTGAGTACTTTTCATTATTTTGTGGGCGTGGTTATTATCCTGCAACCAGTATTTGTTATCAGCCATTCATTTCAGTCACGCATTCAAACGAGTAATGGATGCTGGTTTTTTTGCCTGATTTTCAAGTTCCTGACTTTCATGCTTAATGTAAACATTTCAAAGCCAACGTGTATCATGAAAGTTTGCTGTAAATAGAAACCAATAATAATGGGTGTTTGCAATATCTGGACTCCCATCCCTGACTCATTTAAGTTAATTCCCCATATTTATTTTGAATTTGAATCGCAATGACAGTTAACATGAGTAAATAGTAGATTATAAAACTTTAACTAAAATTTCTTGTGTTTCTTCCGAAATTATGTTATAAATGCATTGCACGCTTTTATATTATAAGAAAAACATTTATAAGACACGAGGTTGAGATTTTCCCAACAAATGTTACCCTCAAAGGTACAAGGGTATGCCCTTGAGCAGGGGCGCACATTGAAAAAATGATTTGGGGTTGTCAATACGTTTGGGATCGAATTTTGAAAAACTGGGACCGACTGTATTCCAGCTCCAGAAAAGTTAAGATATGGATAAAACAAAAAAATCTTATTTTACACTCCTCATTTATTTACAAATAATTTCTATTCAAAAATGTTTTCTATTCAAAAATGCTCGGTACATCAATTTGTTAAACACTTTAATTATAATTCAAGTCGTTAGAAAGTTATAAACACAAAAAATACATGCCAATGATTCCAAGGTAACAAGCACTTTATTTTTTTGGGCCAGGCCAATACTCACAACTCGTCCTGTTTTTGGTAACTTTGCCCATCTCTTCACAATTTCGTCCAAATCAATACTGTCTGTAATGTCTTTTTCACTAGCAAGCTGTATAAGATATTTCAGTCTATCTTGCTTCTTAGCACTGCGCATTACTTTCTTAATGAGCTTGAGCATTGAAAAGTTTCGTTCATTAGAGGCAGACGTGATTGGTGCGGTTAACGTAAGGCGCATGCATTTTGCCGTCAGGGGTTGAATTCGAGGCAATATTCTGTAGCTGTTTGTATAGTTGAAACTTCTGGTTTACTTGATCTGCCATGATTTCGGAATATATTTATTTCCAAAAGAAGACCATCTTCGTCAGGCCTGCAACCATCGGGAAACAGCTCAGCCAGGGCACTTTGTCTGCAGGTTCAGGGGCGGATCTAGGAAATTCGATGACGGGTGCTCAATTAATGTCAGGAGGAGGATCTGCACAAAGCGCAGCAATTAGGTGGCTCTGGGGGCTTGCCCCCGGAAATTTCTTATATGTCTTAAATGAAATTTCTTAAATGTTCTTAAATGAAATTTCTTAAATTTCTTAAATAATTTGTTACAAGAAAGTGCCTTTTTCAATATTGAAAAAAGTAACAAAAATGCCCTTAATTAACCTCGTAAAATTAAAAGAAGAGCCTTTAAGAAAATTCCGTTAAAAGACTGCTGTCTGTGGTCAATGCGTAGATAAAGTCTTTGGCAATTTCAGATAGAGCACGGAGAAGGCTTGATCAATTTTGTGCAACACTTGTTAATGCTCAGAATTTCGATTTTCTAATTTTCTGAAATAAGTTGAAAAAATTTAGGGGAGGGAAAAATTTCCGTTTCTTTTGGAATAATTTCTCTATTAATTTTTGGCAAGTTTCACGTTATTTTTCCATAGGGCTTAGCTATATGTACGCCATTATAAAACTTATTTTATGTATATTCGATTTTTAAATGCTGGGACTACAAACACTTGTTAAAATACTGCTTGAGATCGTTAATTTTGAAAAGCTTCATGACATATTAAAATGCCAAAAAGGCCGCTTCCAGCCTTTTCCGAGAGTCTAAGGGCGTGGTTATTCAAACTTTTTCCTCAGTTTTTAGGGCTGGTGATATCGCTGATTGGATAGCAGGCAGCATTACATCATGATTTTATCGAGAAAGAATCCAAACGAGGGGGGATGGAAATTCGATTGTTAAAGATAACGGGCAGTAGAGATAGCAGGTGTAAATTTTACATATGATTTTATAGTTTTCATCAATCTTTATCTGAAGAGCAATTTAAATTTCTTTTAAGAAATGTTTAGGGCAAAATTGGCCAATATAAGCCAGCAATTTTTAGGATTAGCCCGCTTGTATTAAGCGTGAGCTATTAGTTAGCTTCAGTTAATTATTTGATGACTTTTAAGCAGTATATTAATGTCATTATGTACTGTATAATATATATTCTAGAAACTAGGTATTAAACTATCATGAGAGTGTCATTTTAATTTAAATATACATTCGCTATAATTGGATATTAATGTTATATTCGTTATATTGTTTCAAATAATAGGTTACAATGTTGGAATTAGCCGTTTGCTGAAATGAGAGAAGTCGTGGTCACAAAGAGCTGGGTGTGGCCAAAGTGCCACTTTTATTCACGTGCCTCCTACGTCCCTGTGAAAAATCAAGCTAAGGACTGCAGGAGCTCAAAAAATCATTTTGTGTGAAAAAGGAAAGACAACCATGATTCTAGAAGTGAAGCCGCCATTTTGACTCGCTCTTCTGAGAAAAACATGAGCACAGGGAACTTTGTACTTCTATTTCTTCATGCTAGCATCTTAGCCCTTCAATTGTTCCACTTTCGCATGATATTATTGGCTTGCGTCGGTCAAGGTATTCTGTCATTGGTTTGCTTCGGTGAGCTGAATCTGAGAGACGCTCCCGCCAATTTTTTGCGTCTCCCAAATGACATTTCTGATTTGTTAGCTGCGCTTATTCATTTTGCGGCCATCTACTGCAGAAGGGAGACCAATGGCATGGGGATGGGATCTATTTACCTTATCAAAATTATTTCCTCAGGGCCTAAAGCTCATTGCAGTCAACGGCTTGTTTTTCAAATAATCCATTGACATCTGTTTTTGTTTTTGCACGAGCACGATGATTTGTTCTATATTTACAATGTTTAGTTCCCATTGGCTACTTCCGTCTTGACCTGCCTGCGGCAGGCCTCAACTCCAGCGCTGTGCTTGCTAGAGGGTGGCCGGGTTAGGGGTTTTACGGAGGCAGGATTTTGCAAATATTTTGGTTGTAATTTCGTGTTTTGTTGGAATTTTGAACGAATTGTCGGATGTTGGCTTTTTCAGCAGAATCGGACTTCAAGAGAAATAATCGTGATACTCCGGATATTAAAAAGGAAATATGAAATAGAACATCACACACTATCTATTTAATATGTTTCTCGTTTATTTTATTTTCGTTTTTGAAAATATCCTGTATGAGAAAATGTTGCAATCTCGTAGAGTAAAGGTAACCATTGTTTCATTTGTTTTGCGTTTATTAATTTTGTTGTTCTTGCAATATTAATTTTCTTTGTGAAAATTTGTGTGTTTCCCATTACCCCCAAAAGTTTTATACATGCCTTGCTTTTAGCTGCTTTCATGAAAAAAAGAAAATATTTGTGGTTTGTTGTCAATTCCCCGCTCTCCTTTTATATTTGTTTCATTTGTTTGTCACTTTTTTTTGTTCTTCCAAATATGATTGATTTTGTGTTTATATTTTCGTTCTAATTTCTAATAAAAGGAATTCAAAAAGTGATTATAATTCAATGAAAAGGCAAGTGGAATTGCTTGTGAAATTCCGTGTGTGCATAATCTAGCGAAAATGCTTGTGAAATTTGGTTGAAGTAAAAGGAAATATGTAATACAACACCACATAAATATCTGTTTCATTTATTTATAATTTATTCATCTTTTCGCTCTTGCAAAATTTGGCGGCAATTAGCATTCTTGTTGTTGCCGCCAACCACTGTTTAATTTGATTCTCGTTAATTTCCTTCCTGCAAATGATATTTCTTGCACTTGTTTATGATTTCTGTGAAAATGAAGAAAAATTTTGAAAGCCTCACGTTCGTTTATGTATTTCTTGGCTCTTGCAAATATTTATTTTTGATGGGAATTTGCATTTTTGTTGCAGCCCCAGACGTTTTTTTGAATTTTTTCTCGACATGTTTTTAAAGTTTGTTTCATTTTTTCTGGTTTATGAATTTATTCGTTCTTGGATACATTATTTCTATGCATTTATAGGGTATAAGAAAATATTGCAAGCTCGTAAATGTGGTAATTTGTGCCAATTTATTTTTGTGGCAATATCCGTGCTGTTGTTACACCGTACCATTCTTTCATTTTATTCTCGTTTATTTATTTTGTCGTTCTTGCAATATAAATTTTTGTTTGAAAATATGTGTGTTTTCCATGACACCCTAAACGTTTTAATAATTCCTTGCTTTGAAATGCTCCCAAGAAAAGAAAGAGGAAATATTTATTGTTACCATCGCCTTCGTTTATTTGTTCGTTATTTTTAGGTGTCAATTAGGGATGATCCTGGCACCCCTCGACTATTGTTTAATTTGTTTCTCGTTTATGTATTTTTGTTCTTGCAAATAATAATTTTTTCGTTCTTGCATGATTTATTTTCTTAAACTTATAAATTTGTTTCATTTCTTCAACGATTCTTTGTTTTTATCCTTGTAAATATTATGTGGATATTCAATTTGCGGTGTTTCTTGTGGCCTCAGCCCTCCCCTCTGAGCATTTTTTCATCGGGTAGTTGTTTATTATTACTATAATTATTTATTGTTATATTTTCCACAAAAATTTATATTGCAAGAACGACAAAATAAGTAAACGAGAATAAAATGAAAGAATGGTGCGGGGGTAACAACAACACTGATATTGCCACAAAAATATAGTGGCACAAATTACCACATTTATGACAATTTATGACATTTATTACAGTCATTTATGTCAATTACTTTCACTCTACGAGCCTGCAATATTTATAAACTTGCTGACATTTCTTCACTTTACAAGAAAGATGATAGCATGAGAAAACAAAATTATAGGCCAATAAGCCCACTTCCAATTATTTCAAAGGTATTTGAACGCATAATGTATAATCAGCTTTTTGATTACGTTGTTACCTTTTTCTCTCCACTTTTGAGTAGGTTCCGTAAAGGGTATAACACGCAGCATGTTTTGTTGAATTTTTTACAAACATGTAAAGCAAGTCTTGACAATAAGAAACTGGCTGGAGCAATCCTGTTGGACCTTTCTAAAGCATTCGATTGCATAAATCACGATCTCTTGATCGCAAAACTAGCTGCTTATGGTCTCGGCTGGAATGCTCTAAAGCATTTTTAAATATTAACGTTAATTTTTAAATGTCGATAAAGGTTTCTAATTTATTGACATATTAACTGAAGAACTCAAATTTCAAAAGTTTTTCGATTCAAATTAATCAATTAATTTATTGTCTTCAAAAATGCTTTTGTGATGGAACAGCCTACACCCAAAATTCATACCTGAAAAATGTGCGCAACAACAATAACAGCATTAATATTCAGTTTTGGGCGGACAAGATGGAGGAAAGAAAGCGAAAGGAGTTTACGTTACATCCACAAACCAGCGGGCTGGAACGTTCATTAAAAAAGGAAACCTGTTTTCCTATTAATACTTTAAAATAGCGAGATCTCGCTTACCGAGCCAGCCGGTTTAGTGGGCTCAGATGACCAGGTTCTTCAATCGGTTTTATGCTATCTTTTTATTTTCCCATGTTTGGAATGTGTTACAAGGCATATTAGTTGAAACTACTAAACTACTGCAATATCCTCAATTGGAATTGAAACGCAAATCTGAGCAATTTTCCCTGCCTCTAACTCGCCCATTAAATTGGTATTTCTTGTTGTTAAATAGGTATGTTATTGAAGATATTACGCTGTTGTTGAGTTCAGTATTAAAATTCAAATAGTTTCAAATAGTTTCTAACCTGAATTTTGATATTAATTGGATATTATATTCCATATTTTGATATTATGTTCCTTATTTTGATCTGTGTTGATCTGTGTTGATCTGTGTTCATATGAGTTCATCTGTGGTCATCTGTGTGGTGTTTTAGACTAGATCCTTTGTTTGGCCTTTTGAAGTAACCAAAAAGTTTTTGTTTTTGCTAATACATGCTAATGCGGGACATTGCACTTTTTATAAAGTATTTTTGTCTCTCTTTTAATTGGTCAAACAATATGAATAAGATCATATGCCTTGAACATCACTTTATTGCGTACTCATTGAATTCGTACATAAAAATGGTCAGGAGTTACTTTAAAATTGATTTTTTTGATATTTAAAAATGATCCAAAAGCATGTATCTTTTTTGCAAAATTACAACGAGGTTGATATTCTAGAGACAAAGGCTCTTTCAGCCGTGCATTAAACGGTTTTAAAGAGAACAAACGGATATCAAAGTGGCGATCGCACCTTAGGTAGCCAAACCAATTGGGTAATCTTGCTTTCTTGATCAAATCATGTGATTATATCACGTGATCACTTTCCTGCGGCCTTGCAATGAGTTATTCGTTTCATGTTATTACTTTCGAGTTTCTTTGAGTCAACTGTATTTGAAAATATACTGTAATTACTTTGTTAATCTTCTCGCTGCTCTAAGAATATTACATTGAATTTAATAGCCATATGTTTTTAGACTGGTCTTTCTTGTATCTGTTCATTCTCTTGAAACCGTGAAAAATATTTACAAAATAAGATAATTAAACATGTCTGTAGTATGTCATTAAATCTTCAAAATGTAGCACATTTTAAAACTATGTGACATACTAAAATACCGATTAATGTAAATAGAGATAATTGGGGTAGTATATTTATTGCAAGATTATTCAAACTATATAGTGGTCTCCCTATACTCTTGGGTAGACTGAAGTCACTTTTTAGATCATCCGTAGTAGTTGGTGTTGTAAGCGGATGCCGCTGCTGTTGCATTAATGACGACGATGACCACAATAAGAATGTAGGCACCAATGCCAAGGCCTATACCGATCATCGACAAAGTACGAGCACTTCTTGATGCTGCATTGGCTGAAGCAAGATCTCCCCGAGAGGTAGCTGCGTCAACCTGTGAAATTAAAATAAAGCACATACACATAGGCTTTGCCAAAGCTAAACGGGAACAACTATACTCAACCTTATTCATCGTGGTATATTCTTCATCATTTTGATCATGGGGTATTTGAGTTTGATATGATAGCTAAAAAACAATTTCAGACCTCAAGAATTCTTTGAATTTCACAAAGTTAAAGATATGACGAGGCTTCTTCACTTGACAGTTTTAACAGGAACAACTTACAGCCAATGACACCTTAACTGATTTTGGAGGAAGCAGTGACCAGACAGATAATGTTAGGGCTTTGTTTGCGCGATTACACAATGATTGAAAAGATGCAGTTCTGAAGGGATGCAAAGTCTAAAAACTCTTCAAAGACCAACTGCTCTGTTTTTGTTTCCTCAAACTGTCGACTATCGATAATATCTCCAGTCACACGCTTGCATTTCACCTAAATTGTGTCTTAAATTGTTTGTTATCAGGGTTTATATTGTAGGTAATCACAAATAATTATATTGTGGGAATACCCCCATAAAGTTTTTTGGGACACCCCGCAAGCTTAAATTTTCTAAATGCAATGTGTCCGGTTTTGTCCCCGCTGCTTTTTGTACCCTTATAAATATAGATTATTCAGGCATAAAATAGGGATAAGCATATTACAAAATACTCAACCTTCCTTTTTAAAAAAAAATAGAAAATAGGCATGGTGTGGCACATAATTTTCTTTTCTTTTATCTAACCATTCTCTGGTCAGTGACCGAGTATCAGAAAACACCTAGGCCCAAAATAAACGTGAAAGTAAACTGAACTTTGAAAATGGTTTATTAATACGTATATATATTATGTATGAGTATGGTATACCTCGTTGGCTTTGATTATAGCTGCTATACCCAGCGGCCAAAAGCAGAAGAGACAAGTCAGCCAAGCCAATGCCATGTGATTCGGTGGAGCCACCATTACTTGATTAGTCACAGCATAGCCAGCAGGCTGTGATACAATGACAGTAGACTGCTGTCCCTGAAAAATTCAAAACAATTAGGTTGCCATTACTATGTTATTCTATTTTTGATTGCCTTTCAATAAATTCATATTTCTGAATTTAGGACATGACTACCTCTAACTAAATTCCACTTAGCAATACCATTTACTAATTTGATTTTATGCAGTTGCTTTAAACTTTTTTTTATTTTAAGTACGACTAGATCAAGTATATATAATATCTTACCCTTAATACAAAGTTTTAATTTTTTAATACTATAAAAATACCATATTTGTCAGAATTTATTCAGCACTCATCACATAAAAATTTATTGTCTCTTGTACTCATGATTTCCTTTCACCTGTGCTAGCAAGACAGACAAAAGAAAACCCACACATATGTAAACGAACATGATAAAGTTTCATATTGAAACCAATAACATAGTAAGCAAGTTCAAACCTTTTTCATTCAAAAAAACATTTACGTACATAAGTTGTAGTTGGTTGATAATATGGCTGTTGTGCATAGCTACTTGGTGGGTATGATGTTGGAGGCTGTTGTGGATAAGATGTTGGAGGCTGCTGATAGCCCTGTGGATAAGCAGATGGTGCAGTGTAAGCTGGTGGCGCAGCTGAAAAATAATAATCCATATTATATTTGAAATTATCATTGCACTTAAAGGGAATGGGTAGTTTAATCTATTTTAAAAGCCTGACTTGTTTTACGAGGTCTCTACAATCGTGCAGCTTTGTGAGGATATATAAAAATAGTCCTGGTCTTGTCATTAATTGTAGCACTTGCTTAAAAACTGTTCAGAGAAATCAAAGCAGGGCAAACTGTTTGGATTTAAAACTGTTATTGCCTTTGCACACAAACATGGTATGTTTCAGATTCTGGACAGTTTCAAGGGCATCAAATACTTTCGCTTCATGAAAATCTTCTTCCTTGATCATAATATAAACAATTACATGCCCCCTTAAAGTTAAAAGAAATGAAAAGTCCACGGTTTATAAATGTTTCAAATCAAAAGAGCAAGCACTAAATTTGTTTGATGTATATAAAAGAAGAGTAAAGTGCGCTATTCGTAGATCTGCCAAAGCCTTCGACACTGTCAGCCGTTCTGGCCTTCTTTCAAAGCAGCCATCATGTGGAGACTATTTTTCAGAGATTTTCAATTTATATCTTAAGATTTTGAGGCCATTTTTTACGCAGACTAAAGCCAAACGAACAATTTTTTTCTGAACATTTGTCAAAATGTTGGACGATGTGCAGAAGTGTTGAGTGTTGTTGGGAAAGGGTGGCCAAACGACTGGATTTTGTTCACTGGATTTTCGCCGGATTTTTTATGGTTGAGCCTCGATTTCGACCCATTGTCTGATGCAGCTGTTTTCGGCGCCAAATTTAGTTAACCAGAACAAAATGATTACAAACAAACGAAAGGACGCTTTGGCTTCGTTGGTTTTGCTTGAAGAAATTATCGACGCAGACGAAGATGAGCTGGACGAAAAAGCGAAAAGGGGAAAGACCAGAGATTGGATAAAACGAAGAGAAGAGAAAGGTTTTTTAAACAATATTTTTAAAGAATTAAGTGCTGAAGATTCCGGAAGCTTCAGAGAAATTATGAGAATGACGAAGGAAGATTTCAATTTTGTTCTCTCGCAAATTGAAATGGATATTACTCCAAAACAAATCATGGGTGGTCACCCGGTGATTGGTGCTAAAGAAAGGCTAGCATTGACAATAAGATTTTTGGCCACTGGTGAGACATACAGGTCTCTCAATTTCCAGTTCAGGATATCCAGAGATGCCATATCATACATCACTGTGCAAGTTTGCAAGGCTATTGAAAAAACATGAGAAAATACCTTGCTGCCCCTGCCACTAATGAAGAATGGCTAAACATCGCAAAAAAGTTTGAGGAAAGATGGAATTACCCCCACTGCATTGGAGCTGTTGATGGAAAGCATATTGTCATACAGCCACCACCCGATGCTGGCTCGAAATTTTATAATTGCAAGCACAACCATTCAGTCATTTTAATGGCTGTTGCAGGACCACAGTATGAGTGCCTTTATGCTGATGTAGGAACAAATGGAAGAGTCAGCGATGGAGGAGTTTGGAACAAATGTGGACTTTCGAAAAAAGTGGAGAACAATGAGGTTTCATTGCCAGCACCAAGTTGTTTACCATTTGGTGATTTGGAAGTGCCCTATGTCTTTGTTGGAGATGATGCCTTTTCCCTCAAGGAACATATAATGAAGCCATATCCACAAGCAGGACTCACAGAAGACAAAAGAATATACAATTATCGTCACAGCAGAGCAAGACGCATCTCAGAAAACCTGTTTGGGATAATAGCCAATCGTTGGCGAGTATTCAGGTCGATAATTCTTTTATCTCCAAAAACAATTGAGCATATCACACTTGCAATATTGACACTCCACAACTTTTTAAGAAAAAACTGTTCAAAGCATGTATATTGCCCTGCTGGCCTGGGAGACAGCCATGACAAATCTGGAAATGTGGTAGAAGGTAGATGGCGACAAACACATCCAGCAGCATCAATGTTTGGATTGCAGAAAAGACCATCTGGCAATAATCCTTGCAATGATGCAAAAAAAAGTACGGAATGCGTTTAAAGAGTATTTTTGCAATGAAGGTGCTGTAGACTGTCAATGGAACAAACTGTAGAATTTCTGGTCATATGTACTGTTGGTTTCTGTTAATAAACTAAACTGATAATATTTTTATTTATGTTCAGTTTAGCCTTTATAAATAGCCTGTAATAAAATTTTATCTGAAAATCAGCTTTGATATACCTGCCTCATAAGCACTAGAAGTTTTCTCAAAATTAACAAACTGAGGAACATTTTTTGTAATCGTTTTTCAAAGTAAAACTGCAAAAGTGTTTGGAAGGAAATGGTAATTGGTTGATATGGAAGGTTTTGTGGGAATAAACTTTTATGTTTGTATTTCGTGTAGCAATTTTTTAAAGCAAAAATATTTTTAAATGACCTGAAAACTGGAATGTTGCAAGTTTCTTCCCTCAATTAAATTGTCAAACTACAAATGGAAATTTTTTTAAATCAACCAGAAAAGTAAGAAAACTGAGGTCTTTGTAACTATGGAATGATAAAAAAAATAATTATGTTTTAAATATACACTGGTTTGAAACAAAACAATGAAATATTTTCCCTACTTTAGTGTGATAAGTTAAAAAATTGCAAATACGATATGAAAGATTCATTGTTCATTTGTGTACCAAACTGCCTTCCATCATTGTAAGCAGGGTTTTGATTCCCCCCTCCTTGGTTTCCATCAATGCCATTCATTTCAATATCAAAAAGAACATCATATATTCTTTTTTCTGCAATAAGTCTTGTTCTCCTGTCCATTTGGCTCAATTTTTCAGCTACAACAAGTGAAAATTGGCAGGGCTTTTGATCAGGCTCCTTCAAAGATTTGATGCATGTTGCCATCAATTCTTGCTTTTGCTCAAGAAGGGACTTTTTGGTAACACTCAATTGCTTTATGGTTTTTGATGAGGATGACGATGGTGTTGAAGATGTTGATTCCTTGCCATCAACGTTTTCAACAGTATTAACTTCTTTGCTTGCTGATCCTAAAGTGTCCCTACTTTTTCCGGGCTGCATTACTGGGCGAAGAAATTGCAGTCTTTCCCAGTGAATCCAGCTTGGCTTGTACAGATCGTCTGCACTCTGGCCAGAGTTTGTTTTATTTACTTTGATCAGTTCACTACCGAGTTGAGATCTCAAACCCAAAATTTTCGTCTTTATTTCTTCAACAGGCATTCCAAGAGTAGTTGCAATTTCAGTATGAGCAGTCTCTGTTTCTTTTCTCTGATGTGGTACCATTCATGGAATATGTCCCAAATGCAAGGTCGTTGTTCTAACAAATCAATCAACCGATTCACCTTTTCTGTACTCCAAGCTATCTTGACCTGTTCTGCCTTTCTCTTTACGGATGTTGTGGAGTTTTTACTTGATTTTTGTTGAGAAAAAAATCCAGTGAAAAATCCAGTCGTTTGGCCGGGGCTTAACACTAACGAACTAAATTTTAATAGAAAACCATTTTAAAGCCGCTGTTTGACATCTTATCTGCACACCAGTTGTAAAATTTGCGGAATTAGAATAAGCTATTACCAATTTAAATATTCACAAACGTCACAAAATTGTTTTGCTCACCCGGCGGAAGATTTATAAACTAAGAAAGAAAACGTTTGCATTAAGTCCATCAATATGAATGATACGTAATATACCAACACATACGTTTTGTAGAAGATTCCAAATCAACAACAACTGAAAATAATAGCGATGCATCACAAGCTAAGATACAGGCATTGGATTCAAGCAATCCAGTAAATTATTAATATAAGACAAGGAATGTAAATTCATAAATAAAAACAACATTCGACACATTCAACACCTCCCTTTGCATTAGTTGAAAAAATCAAACAATGTAACAGTATTACGCACTTGTATACATACCTCCTTCAGGATAAGCTTGTTTTTCTGGTTCCATTATGGCTATGACAAAACAGAAATATTTCAAGTTAGGACAATGAAACAAAAAAGACACTAAAAATCTCTCTGTTGCGTTTTATTCCTCACGTCTATAGGCCGCCATTTGCTCGCAAATTTCCCGTGATTTTTTCTCCAGGATTCCTACTGACAACTAGGCAATCAAATTCAATAGATAAAAGACTAATGTATTATTATATTGTTATAACAGCCAATCCAAAGCCATACAGCCTACATTTTGGCCAATGACAACACTGTGCAGATATACAACATTCCAAACTTAGAAGTAAACAAAGCGTGTTGTAGTTCTACAACATTCGCTATACAAAGCAAGAACAGAAATGTTGTAGATCTACAACACTCGTAGCGTATGAGTTAATGAAACAGATCAAATTTCGTTTAGAAATATGAATTTTATAAACAAATTGAAAGCTACTAATCGGAGACAATCCCTAAGGCTGGTTTCCATTTCCATTTCAACCGGCATGGTCAAATATATTCCTTGTGATGACTCTGGCTGCATGCGGCATGTGCTCTTAGGCTGCTCAAAAGTTGTCTTAAAATATAAATCATTACTGTGTTGCATAAACAATCATCATTTCCAAATTATAAACTTAAGACTCAAGTTTCAAGTTTCATTTTTAGTCATTTATAGATTCTTTAATACATTATACAAGAAATTGCATTACACTAACAATACATAAATAATACATTCATATTAACAATATCCACAACAACAAGAAATAAATAACATGCATTCCATAAAATAGACTTACCCCAAGTCTATCTCTTTTATAATCCGATAAATCCGAGAAAAGGAACATGATCAAACTTAGAAACTAACAAAGGAACGAGAAAATGAGCCGAAACTAAGGGGGGCTGGAGAGAAGCAGGTGGTGTTTTTGGGGGGGGGGGTCCAGGATCCGTAAAGCCGTTAAAAATTTCCGAAAAAGCCGCGAAACCGTACAAAATTTTCGGTAAATCCGCAAAGCCGTGACAAAATAAGCTAAAAGCCGGAAATTATACGTCATTCAAATATCGTTGCAATCTACCGTAAAAAGGCGCCCCCACAGCAATATCTCGCCAGTAAAAACGCTGATAACCATAGCATTTTACATCAATAATAGCATGGCAAGAAAGTTTAAATGTGTTGATCTGCAAAACAGAATATTTGTTGCCTCGAGTGGCTTGTTTTCAAATTTGGTTAAATGAAATCATAACGCTCATAAGTCTAACGGAATTCGAATTTCGGGTAAAATAATGAGCTCACTAAGAAATGTTCACAAATGAATTAATAGCCTACCTAAAAAAGTAACCTATTGTTAAACCTGACAGCTCTTCCATAGCGTGATCGAACACCAAAAAGAAAGTCTGTTGATCGTCTAATTTCATCGTGGTTGGCCTATTGTTCTGCAAACCCCTCTATATCTTCTTCTTCGTCACTACTTGAATCAAATTCATCAACGATAATCTTCATGATCCCTCGCTTCATCCACTACTCCAACATCCCTTGCTTCATCTGCTACTTTATCATCCCTCGCTTCATTCTCTACTTCATCTATTCTTACAGTAGTAGCCCCTTCTGAGTTCACATTCACAGAAAAAATATCTACATGTTCTGTCACAACGTTCTGGCGCTGATACATATATTCTGGCAAGGTCCCATGTTGTGCCATGGTGGACTCTTGGCAAACCGTTCTGTCTAACCGAAGCACCGTAGGCTTTTACCCAGTTTCTCGCGATTTTACAATCATCCGCAGACATAGTTACTGCTGGAAGTAGCTTTACAACAGGCACTGTTGATCTTTCTGGCTTCGGATACCAAGCCTTGGTGCTGGTGTGGTAGAAGGCTGCCCAGTTACTGATCCACTTTATGCTCTCTTTCTTCGTAGTTCCTAATGCTCTTGAGTACTCAAGCATTGACATATTTACTTGCTTGCAGTGACAGCTGCATGACAATTTTCAACATCTAAGGTCATGCAGCTCAACAAATTGCAAGAGCTAAATTCAAAAATTGTTAGATTATCAATCAAACGCTCTAAACAGTTTGAATCAAACTAACGTAGATTACAGTTTTCGCTGAAATATGTCTTTGAGGACCGTTCAAGGTCCCAGTGATGTTAATCTCGGAACTAATATTGTGCTTATTTTTTCTGCAAAAGACTTTCGGCAATTTTGTACCTGGGAAATGGCCTCTGGAAGTGATTATGTATTGAAAATGCCTCTTAAAGCTCACCAAATGCATTCAAAAACTTGAGAAGTTCGATGCTGTTAGTCTTGGCATCGCAAACCTACACAACAGTGTCAAGCTCGTTGCTGATACCAAGTGGCTGCTTGAAGCTACATCTTGTAGTTGGTCCGTCTTGGTTGCCATCGGAATTTCCAGCAAATAAAAACAGATCACCCGATTCCATCAATTGAAATCTTTTAGTTTGTAAACACAATGCTTCAATGAAATTTTGCAACAACACAAGGCTCATTTTGGCATCTCAAAAACTGACTAGGAATCCTTTCTTTCCAGGTTAACCTTGCTTATACCTTGGTTGTTTGAACTAAACAAACTCTCATGCTGTGCACCTTACCCCAACCTTCACCGTATTTCACTAGAATTGACAAAAATGTTACAAAAAGCACTGCAAGCGGCTCACCACTCAACCTCGAACCCAGGGATATTTCATCGACAACATTTCATCAAAATAGCGAGTTGGTACCAGGGGTATTTCTCCTTGATAAATAGCCCAGGGTTCGAGGTTGCTTACCACCCAAATACAGACTTCTCGGAGAACCGCGAAAAGTATTTTGATAAAAGCCGGAAATCCGGAACAAGTTAGGGGGAAAGCCGTTCGCCGTTAAAATTTCTAAAGCCGAAAAGCCGCTTAATTCTACTGCTAAATCCGTAAAGCCGAGCGAAAAAAAGGGAAAATCCGTGTAGCCGTAAAACCCAAACATCCCCTCGAGAAGCAAAAAAGAAAATGAAACAAGAGATAGACTTATCGTTCTTATGGCACTCATGGATTATTAATGAGATTGACAGTTGTTGGCAGTCTGCACAAATTTATCAGGGGGTAGGTATGATGTTTCATTGTATATTTAGACAATGGACCAACAGATTTAAATTATTCATGCAATCTTCACAGTCGTTTACCTCTTGATCATCTTAACATGATGTTGCATTTAAATCACATTGTTCATATATTTTACTCGGCGCGATAGTATTTCGATTTGTATCTCATTTGTATCTTAGAAATAGGGTTTTCAATATCAAAGCTCAATGATATACAATCTTTATGGCACTCGCCATTTAAACAGGTACAAATTATAGTACCGAATTTGGGTTTTTCATTCCTCAAAATATTGTAAAAATCAAAAACAAAAAATTGATAAACAAGACATTTTCCTGATCCAGTCGGTTGCGACAAAATACATCTTTCCGAACCAACAAACCAATGCCTGTCTTCTTTCATATCCATGATTGGCTGATTGATTCGACTGAATTGACGTCTTGCTGTGTCATTGATTTTATATCTTTTCGCGGCATTCAATTCAAATAAAAACTGATGATGACCCCCTTGCAACTTTCAGACTCTGAATTTTTGCATTGTCTTGCTGTAACACTGAATGTTCAATTTCAAACATCATAGAGAAGTTCATATG
The DNA here is from genome assembly GCA_036873815.1 of Phacellophora camtschatica. NCBI lineage: Eukaryota > Metazoa > Cnidaria > Scyphozoa > Semaeostomeae > Ulmaridae > Phacellophora > Phacellophora camtschatica. Next base: position 45,524 of record JAYJMH010017327.1, read on the forward strand.
GCACAAGAAATTTCTTGCACTGTGGCACAGGAAGCAACTTATGTTGAGCTACTCCATGGAGAAAACGAGGCAACAGCAAAAGGGGGAAAAAATCACGAATTATTCTTGGCAATCAATTAGGAGTAGCACTGCAAAAACAGCATCTTGAACAAAATTCTGAGAGAGATGACCACTGATACAGATAGCCAAATTGGCTAATCAGAGAGTTAGCGAAGCATAAATGAACAATCAGACAATAATGTTGAAGATTAATCTATTTCTAACTATTTTTGCACACATTATTATTTATTATAATTTGCTCTTGTTTGATATTATCTCATGTTGGTGAACTCTGATTAATGATGCTAAATGTTTTAACCCTATCTGGACCGGGGGGGGGGGGGTGCTAAATTAGCCCCTGTCCTACATTTT
>JAYJMH010017328.1:2133-19406 GCA_036873815.1 Phacellophora camtschatica
CCCCCCCCCCCCCCCCCCCCCCAGTTCCAGCTAAACCTGGAGAGGGGTCGTGTCCAAGGAAGTTTTGAGCTGACCCAAAAATATAATGGAACTAAAACAGAGCCCAAAAATATGACAGTATGGCCCATGTTGAAATGCAATTTTGCTGCGTGTAACATATTTATATTATCATTTCTACGCTAGTTCTAAAAATATTACTCTATAGATTTTTAAATTTTTAGAGCCAAAATTATTTCTTCTAGATCTGATAATGAATATGAAAGTACTCTTTCTCTTTTCCTCCTCCCCCATCAGTTCGTAGATACTTTATGGACGGGCTATTTGCATGGAAGGGACCAACATGTAGAACTTACGACCCTCCTTTGCCCCTATGCCTTTATTGACTCTCCCATACCATCATGGACGTCTCATACAAATTTCAAGTGTTTGACGAGATACAAAACAAACAATTATGCGGAGGAGGAATTCAAAATTATGACGTCAGTTTATCGGTAACATGCTAACCTAGCTGTTACAACATTTCGGCAAATTCTGTCATATTTTAGGACATATCATGAGAAAAGATTGCAAAGAATATTCTTAAGAGATTGGTAAAAATTGAACTGACAAGGTGGAGAATTCTTTGCAGCTAAAAAATTGCGACTTCGGACATTTTACTGTGAAGAATAGATTTCGCACCTTCAAGGTAGCCACACAAATCAATACAAACGAAATCATAAGTTTTGCTGTCTTTGTCTTTGTCTAGTTTGATTTGATTGAATGCGCCCAAAAGTGTGAGATGTGTGCTTTCAAATAGCAGATTGCATTTTCATGCTCGCAATATTTTATTTGACAAAATTCCTTTTCGTCCGTTATATGAGACTGCAATTCATGTATAAACATGATTTAGTATTAACATAATTTCGCATATATCAACAGAAATTCGAGCTAGGTACCAGATGTATTCCTTGGCCGAAAAGAATCCCAGGGAAAGAAGCAGCTGAATTATGTACAACTTCAAACCAGCATGCATTTCGGTATTTTAAAACAATTAAATACTTTTTACGCGAGTCTATTAGCAAACATGTATTATTGCAACAAAATTATACTTAAAAAATAAGCTGAGTTATTGTTCCCCTGCGTTCTTTGCTAAGTGACGTCATTTTTGATAATTGACGCTGTTGATAAAACGTTTTGGAAACGACAGTCCAGAAGAAAATACCCCTGGTACCTACCTGCAAATTATTCGCAAATTTATGCGAGCTCGCAAAGTTATGCCTCATAAAAATAGATCATTTTTTGAATTATAGTATGGATGTTTCGCTTTTCATATTCACATTTTGCAATCTCTCGAGACTCAGTCGAATGTTGATTTCCATGCATATTGTTTCTCATAAACCAACGAAAATGCACAACAGCCACGTAGATACCAGGGGTATTGTATGAAATAGTCCTGAGTATGAGGTTGACGACAATTCACCGAAGTGACAGTAAATCGGTGAAAGAACGCAGGGAAACAAGGAACTCTATTCTGGATTCATTACACACGTTGTTAGCTTTCTCCTCCGCATGAAAACACTTCTTAAAACATCAACAGGAATAACAAGCAGTGTAAACTAATTAATCACTACACCCCCGTATTCATTTCCAACTAAGAAGCAAATCATACGAAAGGTTTATTTTGCAGGAGGTAGCACATAGAAACTATATATCAGAAGTTAATATAAAGTTGATATCTGCATTTACCTCCCGAAAATGTGACGTATTACATCATTTAGCAGTGGCCCGTAGCACCCTTTCAGGAGTGGGAGGTCTATATTCCCTGGTTCCTCGTGTCCACGTTCCGGATGTTCGTTATTTTGCTTAGCGGCAACTAATACACTCTGTATAAAGACCACCAAACGCATACATTGGATTTAGATATGAAATGGAAAGGAAATGAAATCTACATTACAGCATTACGAGTTAATCCTTTTGTCCCTGTTCCGGGTTTTAGCCATTTTACTTACTCGTAACTGATAAAAATACAGTCCGTTTAAAGGCAACCCATGATCATACATTGGATTTAGGCACGAAATCATTATGGACGAGAATAAACTATTGATTTATTTTACAACGTTGTGAGCTAAGCGTTGTGGATATGAATACGGGTGAAAAAAATTAAACTTATCAGCCAAATTCCGTAAAAATGTTACAAGGCACATTCCCAAGTACTTTGGGAACATGTTCTGGGCTTTAGCAATTTATAAAATGGTAACTAATGATAGACTTAACACATAAATTCCTTATTTCCTTGTATTTTTTGACAGATTTGACGTCACTCTAGCAAACAAGGACCGTCTGGTATTAAGCACGCTAACGTAAGTCCCGAAAGAACTTCTAGGTTTCGTTGTAGACGTCTTCATTCCGTGTTTCACATATATTTGATAATGAGTCAAATTGGCAACGGAATGACGTCAAATCTGCCACAGAACCCAGATATACAAGAAACTCGTTTAAAAGATCTAAACCAACACTACACACCCTGTCTAAATCAAGACCGAAATGCATGTCGGTTTTGCTGCTAATTGTTATATAAACTACTAAATACAGTCAAAAGTTATTCTAGTAAAAAGAAAAAAAAAACAAATCATTAAGAAAAATGTCGTAGAATTGCGATTCCAATAAGTTAGATTCGATAAATTACATGTCACGTGACCCATGTCACGTGATGCATTACGAGAAAGCTCAGCTCTCTGTCATGATTTCTTTGCGATGTAGAAATATAGGCATTCCCTGCGAAGGAGAAAGGTTTAACTGTGAAGCAGGATTGATCCACTGCAACTCCTATGAAGGAGGATATGCTACACTCGTATCGTGCGGAGGATTTATTCACTGCATCTCCAACGAAGGAGGATATATTATACTCGTATCATCGTTGGCATTAAGAAACGTCCTTGTACCCATGCCGTCACGGGTGAACGGTTACATGGACATAGGGAAGAACAACAACTCGGGTTTCTTAATTCACATTGTTTCACGTGCTGTTACTAATGCACCAAACACATGGCGTTGACAAATCATGGGTCGATTACTATGACTTTGATTACAATTATGGTTATATTTACTATTATGGTTATATTCTGATTACATAAATAAGAAATTGTGGAAAAGTATTCGCCGTCCGTTGCTTAAACGGCATACGTCCCAACAGCTCCTGCAAAGCAGCATAAAAAAGACCCAGAGAAACACTTTCAAACGATGTGATATCTGCTGTAGGCGGCAAAAGCCCCTCTAACTGCTCCTTGCCTACAGCCCTAGCTAAACAGTATCCATAACAACGCTTACCTCTCCCACCATTTTGTTTTTCGCAAATTCTATTCTCATTCCACCGGTTTCAGACGTCCGAAGAATGTGTCTAGGGAAAAACACACAAATTAAATACACTACACGAAGCAAAATGATATTATACCGATTGGCCAAAAAGTGCCCCCAGGTTTAAACAGCTGCTTAGAGGAGCTTTAGCTTTAATAATTTTGTTGCCTTTTGTTACATTAAAGTATGTCAATTACATTCAAGCACTAATATTATAACAATCTATAATTCTAAATTATGACAATCAATATATGACAACCACAAACAATCACTACTAAATTATATAAAGTGAATATCATTGTAACGTATTGTACATGTTCATAAAGCAGACCATACGTGACGATTTATCCAATTAATGTACTTCTCTATTTAAGAAGATCCATTTAAAAGTTGCCTAGACTGAATTGCAATGATGACATCGAAAAACTCAACAAAACAAACTGATGTCATGAATTACCCAATTAATATACTTACCAATTTAAGCAGACTTACACATTTTAAAATAAACTTACCCGTTTAAAAGTTGCCTAGACTGAATTGCAGTGACGACATCGAAAAACTCAACAAAACAAACAGGAGTCGTGTTTTTGTTCCTCAACACTTTTAGTCGACGAAATCCAGGCATTCTGGGAAAAGAAAGCGAACAGGGTTTAGAAAGATTTCTTTGAAATTTGTATATGCATGATAATGAGAAATTATGAAGTAAAGAGTAAATAGTTTTGACTGACATCCAAGCGGTAATAGGTTCCTAATTAATTTTATCATTAATGTGAATTTTATTAGCTCAGTCAAGGTCAGTATTGCATATTACTACGATTACTACGATTTATATTATGATTACTATGATTGACCATTCTGATCACTATGATTGACTATTATCATTACTATGATTAACAATTCTAACTCATTTGATTTACTGTTATGATCACTATGATTGACCATTATGATCATTATGATTTACTGTTATGATTACTATGATTGACCATTATGATCACTATGATTTACTGTTATGATTACTATTGTTTACTTTTATGAATACTATGATTGACTATTATGATTACTATGATTAACAATTCTAACTCATTTGATTTACTGTTATGATCACTATGATTGACTATTATGATCACTATGATTAACAATTCTAACTACTATGATTGATTTTTATGATTACTATGATTTACTCTTATGATTACAATTGTTATTACTGAAGATAATTGCAAACGAATTCTGATTACTTTCTTCCGGAAATAGATCCACAGGAAAGTTCTGGTCTAGGTACTCCCCCCCCCCCTAATGACGCCCTTGCATTCCGGGAATGCCGAGCAAAGCAAAACTAGAGACCTGTTTACATGAGCCGGGATATCCCACGTGACAGGGATGTCTCAATTAGCCGAGGCGTTTTTCATCCCATGTTTACACGAGGCACACATCTAAGGAAGGTGGAATTTTTCCCGCATGCGCAGTGCTGTCAAATTCAGCCCGATCGGGTAAGATATCTCGGCTGTTCCTGTTTCGATGGAAAATTTCATCCCGGGTACATCGGATATCTCGGCTTGCCGAGGTGATGTAACAATCTCCCGTCAACCAAGGGTGAGATGAAACTCTTATATATAAACACGTTCACGAAAACATTTGACAAAAAATTACTTTAAAAATATAACAGAACATACTTACCCAGCGAAAATGAGTTTCAGCTCCTCTTCCGTCGCCCTGCTGCCCAGATTTGCGACGAAAAGTGTCGTGTTTGGTGGATTGAGCTCAATGGGACTAACTTGGGCGAGTGCATTCGTGATGAAAGCATTTGGTGCGTGTGGCGAAACGGGTGAGTGTAAGTGCTGTGCAGAAAATAACAACAATACGTAAAATGTGAATTTAGGCATAATTTAACTTGCAGATATATTATCATTTTAGAAAAAGTGGCAGTATACTAAATAAGCAAACACGTGCAAATATTGAGTAATGCAAGAAAGCAACGGAAAGTTTAGAAATTGAATTTAATTGATTTCATGTCTCTGAGTGCGCTGTCTGATTTCACACCTCAATACAAATATCTGTACAGAAACAGAAAGAATTTTGTAAAACAAATTGATTGCAATTTCAAAGATGACATTGCGATTTGTCACTTTAAAGCATAAATTTCAACACCTTCAACGCTGCCAAGCAAATCATAATTTAACAAATTATATGATTTAGCTGTCTTTGCTAGTTTTCAAATCAATTGTGTGAAAAATAATTTCAAATCGCATTGTCATGTCTTCAACCACAATCGTTACGGGTGAATGCACTCAATGCAATTATTTCTTGATAATCTTGTAAAGCAATGCATTGGGGATTTAGTTGAGACCTGACAGTTCGAATCTATTGTTTTACAAGCTCCTTTGTGGAAAGCCTTTTTGCACAGCGTATAACAAAGAAGAGAATCTGATATGAAGTGCAAAAGTGCAAAAGCAGTGCTAATTTCTCGTGAAGGAAGGCAAAATACGTCGAATAGGTAGAACTGTCTTTAGCTGAAAAAGAAATACACACGGCAAACAGTAGAAGCAACAAAATATAAAAATCCAACTCATTCTGGCTATCATTATTGTTTCAAAGCAAAATTATGATGCTACCTCTGCAGTAGTGCAGTCAATGAGGCACGGAGACCCTTTACTGTGACGTTGATGGGTCTTAGGACGTAGGTGTTTTTTGTTCGGTTTTTTTTTCTTCAACAACGCATCGGGTATGGATACGCCACTGTACACTTGCGTCGCTTTTCTGAGTTTAGACCGGCTAAGTTAGAATCTCGTGTAAGAAATCGATCTAATCTCCAGAGATGATTAAAAAGACGACATAATACTTTGTATCGAATAATGATTAGGCGTTTGCCGATTTATTAGGGCAATAAATGCAGTGCAAATTACTGCAAACGAGATAAAACTATGCTATCACAGGATTAAATTTAGACTAGACAATTCGTTTGATCAATTCTTTTCAAGGTTATAAGCAATTTTATTAAATGTTTGTTTAAAAATAATTTTCAAATTCAGTAGAAACGTTGATCACACCAGGTCAACATTTAAGTTTCCCTGCAACCGTTACGCGCAAAAAGTTGTTAAATAGGATGTCTCTTGGCGATAGCACGTGCTTTGCAATTGCAGCGAAACCAAAATGTTGACAAGGCAGGCGTTGCCAAATTTCTCCATTATATTTTGAGCAATATTTTGTATAAATATATCAAGAAATCACTAATAAATTCGCAATGAATTAACCGATTTTGTCCAAATAAATTTTCCTGTCAAATTTAACCCTTTAGCAACATCGTGGTATCTTAACCAGATAATGGCTCATCGTTTTTTGCATGTGACGCCCAGTATAAATCTCATGAGTTTCAGTTTCGAACATAATCGAGCGCAAAATATTTCCTAATCCCACGGAAATAGCGTCAGCAACGTTTTATTCCCATGCAAAAATATAACACGGTATAATAAAATTAAAATTATTTCAATTTGTTTAAATTTAATAAATTGATACAATGAATTCGGTGGCGGTATCAAATGTGCAGAGTTGTTACATAACATTTTCGAGCGGGTGTATAAAGAAACGTGTTTGGGTGTTTTGCGAAAAGTGCAGTGCCCATAAATACGTGCAGGAATGTATCACCAAAAAGCATCGCTGTAATCGACATAATTGTATAGGTATCCGTATACAAAATAACGTACATTTTCGAGATTAAAAATCAATAGTAAATTTAATGCCATAAAACTTACAAAGAAATGTATTGCATCTCTCTTTCAACATTATTTAGATTTTGCGAGTGTGACTAATAAAAGATTTTTTCAACAAATGTGTCTTCATATTCACAACTGTTGCTCACAACCAAAACTCTGGTTTTGGACTGATCGATAAAATGGAAATCAGTCGGTTTAAATCAGAATAAGATACTTAAGTAATCAATGAGAATTCCGCGTCGATAAAAATTAATTCAAATCTGATAAATGAAGGTAGATGCAGTGAAAATGGGTAAATGGGTAAAAATCCTCTAGGGGCCTATCAGTCGCGCCGCGAGAAATGATGGGCCCCAGAGAATTAAGGGTTTGAAGCCTATTTTTACTACATCCTGACTACATCTACCAACAACAGCAGATTTTGTAACAATAGTGGTGAAATGAACACGCCAATTTCAAAGCGATCAGCCAGCAAAGACAAAGCGAATTCTCTCTCAAGCTGAAAACGAACAAAGCCATCTTTTGATTTTCAGCTTGAGAGAATTCGCTTTCTCTTGAATGGCTAATCGGTTTGAAATTGGTGTGTTGATTTCACTATTGTTACAAAATCTGCTCTTGTCACATGCACCTTCAGTTATCAGGTTTGAATCCCCCAACGCTAGCAGCTGTTGAATGTGGGCCCTATTTGCTCTCTTCTCGCATGTAGCTTAGAATTTGGGGGCAATTCCCTAAAAAATCCAGCAAATTTTCAAATAGGAATGAGTCTAGACAGTTAGAAGACAAAAACAAGACGATCGCCAATCTTTCTCGATATTTTGAAGCAAGAAAATGGCATTGCATTGATCAGTTAAGATTTGCACACAGTTCTTTTCAACGAGTTCTCCACTTCAAACAAAAGGATAGAATGCATTCTTGGGATACCCTGTATAAACAATGAAACTTACTGGGTGACTCAAAGATGATCTAACATTTGAAAAGCTGATTTTAGCAAACCTTTACTTTTCATGATCTAGTTTTTGTTTGAAATTGCTGTACCTTTTCAACGCCATGTAGTATTTTCAGCAGCGGCAAAAATTCTCTATTTTTTGTGTCATTGAGCATGACTCAGTGCTCATTGGGCCTTATTGGGAAAATTTTTGAAAAAACTGTCTAACTTTCGGTTGATGCCGCTCACATCAACGTCAATCCGAAGTGAAATTATCAAAAAGAAGGCTCCTCCATAGCTGCTAGGCAAACATGGGGAATTTTTCTGTGCCACCCGGCACAACCAGATGGCCTATCACCAAACATTTCTGAAATGAAACAGCGGTACTTTGCTTGAAAAGCTAAGCATTGCTATGAATGACGATGTTTTCTTCGGTACACAATTATTTTGTTTGGAATAGCGATAGTTTTTTTCTGAATAGCGACGCTTTACTCTGAATATTTTGCTGGAATAAATAAAGCATTTTCGAAACAGCAAAACTGTGTTCGAAACAGAAAGACTTTGTACGAAACAGCGATGCTTTTTGTCGAAAATCGAAAGACTTTGTATGAAACAGCGATACTATTTGTCGAAATAGCGATACTTTTTTGCCGAAACAGCGATACTTTTTGTCGAAACAGCGATACTTTTTGTCGAAGCGTGGCTGCTGTGTGATGTGTACAATTTTCGAAAATTTTCACTTACTGGATGCGGTAATGCAAGGCCTAATGTCGTTAATCGATCCAAAGGTGATAGGTGGGCCTAATCAGGTAGAAAATGCAAATCATATCAGGTAAGGTCAAAGTTCTAGAACAAGTAAGGTCAAAGTTCGGGTCATCAACTAAAATCAACATTTGTGTCATGGCTATCATAATCAAGTTTAAAGCAGAATTTTATATCTATATTATTTCATTATGAAACAAGACAAATATTAACAAAAAATTTTAATTTTCTGTCCTTTTATTGTGAAATGACCCTAGGTAAAATCCTTTTTTTAAACAACATAGGTCAACGTTTATTCAGGATATAAAGTTTAAATTAACAACACTATATTTTATTATTATTATATATAGATATATATATATTATTATATTATATCAAGATTAACATTAAAATTAAAGTTAAAATTAAAGTTTGGATATTAAATTTGAATAAAAAAAAGATAAAGTTTAAAGTTTGAAGATTGAGATCAAATTTAAAGTTAAAATTTGAATATTAAGATCAAGTTTAAAATTTAAATATGGAGATAAAGTTTAAAATTAAAATTTGAATATTAAGATCAAGTTTAAAGACATTGAAAACCACAACATGATCCAGGGCTTGTTCATATGAGATGGGTCAGCTCACGTGACCTAGCCCACTTAAGTGGGATCTCACTTAAAAAGTGATTTCTACAAGAAAATAAAATCGCTGGGTGAGATAGGTAGGTCAGCCTGGATGAGTGAGATCATATCGACACTATTCAGTGAGACACCAAGCGGGATGACTTCGTCAGTGGTGAGCACCATTTAAATCGAATGAAACGTCTGGCTCATTTTGCTGGGATGAAAATCATCATATATACACAGGCTACTAATCATCCCACCTTAGTGAGCTAACACAATCAGGTGAGCTGTCCCACCTAGTATGAACAAGCCCTTTAATATTTTAAATTATTTATAAAATTTAAATTTTAAGCAATTAATTTATTATAATTTAATAAATTTAAAATAATTATTTACCATGTACGCTTGTGGGGGATATTCAAACTGAAATGAAATTATCACAATTTTCATAAATTTTCAAAAAAATTTCATAAGTTCTACAACACGTTTTTCGTTTTATAAGCAAAAACTTACGATCAATGTCAGACTGAATTTCCCATTCGGACATTTTCCTCGTATTTCTTTTCTCGATCTTCCACTGCACTTAGCAACGCGTAAGCAACATGCCAGGCTGGGCACCACTTAAAACTAAGCAACGCCGAGGCTCAACAGAAAGTTTGCGTTGCTTACAAAAATGCGTGTACCTTCGTTCGAGCACTTTAATTTTCGAATCCCATAATTTTCGCGCACCTTTAGCTTTTGATCACCCCCAAGAGATTGCACATTTCATGCATCCTCTAATTCTTGCGTAACATTAAGAATATTTCGAGGTATTTTGATGAAGTCATGTGTTTTATATTAGACCACAATATTATTGGTTTACCTGTTTCTTTAACACCGCCTATCATATACATATACTTATACTTTTGAAAAACATATAAGATACTTCTGCTACCTTCTAGTTGTGTTATTTTCCTGAGATAAAATCATATTTCTACATGTAGCATGGAAATTTTTTTCGAAGGAAAAGTGTCCCATTTTCTGCGAAAATATATATCGTAGGTGCGCGAAAATTAAAGGAGCGCGAAAATAAATGATGTATACATACATTGGAAATATATATACATTTTTAAATATCACAGTTAACATCATTTATAATTTTTCACATGCATTATATATTTAATATTTAATTCATACCATTTTGTTTCATGTTAATAGCTATTTTATTTTTATTTTAGTCCTTAAAATTTTAAGCTTTGTATTCACATTTTAAGTTGACACTCACCATTAAATTATTTCCTAATTATTTACATATTGATTTTTTCTAAATTAAATTTTTTAAAGAAATAGCACTATTTTAAGACTTAATCTTAAACAGAGGAAATAATTCTCATCATGTAAATTATACAGTTTAATTTGCATCAGAAACTCTGAAAACTTTTTGATAATTGATAAGCATTTTATTGATAAACAGTTTGGATTTTTTATCAATATGGCATATCACTAACAACCTACGTACGCACTAATTTCATCAATTTCCACTGTATCCAAAAAACAATGGAAATAGCTAAAAATGACAATAGATGTGCGCTTTACCGCCTTGCCCATCATTGCGTAAGAAAATTATGGATGACCCCCTACCAATTTTAATTTTAATTCTTACAGAGCTTCTACGAAAGAATCAAATCTCCATTGCTAAAGTTTTGTTTTTCAATTAATTTGTAAATGCTGTTTTTATAGGAAAAAATCAAGGGCAGATTTTGTAACAACAGTGAAACCGACACGCTAATTTCAAAGCGATTATTCATTAATTATTCATTATTATTTCATAAATATTTTGCATCTTATCATAACTTATATTCGCATAGTTGTTGTAGTCTTTGTTGTAGTTGGCTTTTGAACGTTGGGTTTAATTAACTGTTTTAGATAAAGAAATACCAAATTTAAATAAAGAAATTAAAAAAGATATTTACTCGCGGGAGCCGGGAAAAAGGTATTTACTCGCGGGAGGTACACATCAGACGAGATTGTGCCACTAAGACTAAGACAATGATTAATAACAAAGCATATATATATATACCTTAAACCAAATATTCAATTTCCCCTTGGGTCAATGAAGTGTAAAAACATACCGTTGTGAGTCCCGTCGGTGTGAATGGCAAGTGCGTGGTGGGATTTCCATTTATGTCCATCGAAAAAACGTGACTAAAAAACAAGAAATAAATTCAGTATGTTCACTCCATGATTTATCTTATTTTAAGGGTGGTAGGATGACAAATTTCTGTCCCAAAAAAATAATAGTGAAAGGCAAACTAAGGAAAAGTCATTTATGGGACACAGACAAAATGCGAGGAGTAGGGTTAGCTGCAAGATAGAAAATTTGTAAAAAAATGCCTTGGATTGGTCAAAAGTCATCAAATATGCAGAAAAAATGTACCAAAAACATAACTCGCGAAAGAACTTAACCCACAAAAATTCAGTTTAATCAAATTAACGAAAATACGCAAAGATAAGTACACAAGAAGGTCAATTTTTCACTCACGTTGGTTGATGCCCCCAATGTGTATCTTGTGCTTGGTGAAATATTGTTGGACTTAATTCATCTGAAAAACAAACGAATGGCTGGTCATATGTCATACTTTTTAGGAATGTCTTTTGCAAAGTTGAAAAAAGTAGAACTTAGCCTAACCGTGATAAGAAAATCACATTTCCAGCCACGTGACAATTTTTTAACATTATGACCGTACCTCGTACATGTATGGCTAATTTTAACATAATGATCTTACTTTTCATCTCCAACATATGTTTTTCTCATCTCAAAATGCCTTGACGAGAACCTGCCCAGAAGATCAGGGTGGAAAGGCTGTTTGTTCCTAATAAATCAAGGATCTTATATGCCAGTATTAATACTGCAATCATTTTTTGTGGACTAGAATTCAAACAATTACAAAACCAAAAAAAAATCAAGTTCCGAAAAAAATCGAGAAAATAAGATGTCAAGACACCCTAATAACATAAAATTTTAGGATGTTTTCCATAGACCATGCGGTACTTCAAGGGGTTGAAGATTATCTTCCCAACGTTTCCATCTAATTGTCATGAGCAATATTGAAATCAAGACTACACCTGTTTGGGTGTACACTAGCCAAAAGCCGCCAAAAATATTCAAGCTCGACTGACATCGGCTGGCAAAAAATTACCCAAACCGTTGCAACAGATACGGGTAGCTAAAAGCTGAATTATGTTGCTGTCGCTCCCCGTTGTTCGAAAGTTTGTCCGTCCGAAAAAAGATATTGGCTGTTATATCCATAAGAAGAAAAAGCCCCAGCCATTGGACGCAGCAAAAAAAACCAGACGAAATTCGCCACGAAATTGGAACAGCAGCCGACCACAATCCACCAAATCTATGTTAGTCCTCTCACACAGAAGAGACCCATTCCTCGGTCTGGATCTCACTAATAATAGTCCATAATACTCACATGGATCTCTATATGTCATGGTTGGTGAGCATATTATCTATAAATGTAACAGTCCATAATACTCACATGGGTCTCTATATGTCATGGTTGGTGAGCATATTATCAATAAATGTAACAGTCCATAATACTCACATGGGTCTCTATATGTCATGTTTGGTGAGCATATTATATAAAAATGTAACAGTCCATAATACTCACATGGGTCTCTATATGTCATGTTTGGTGAGCATATTATATACAAATGTAATAGTCCATAATACCCACATGGGTCTCTATATGTCATGGTTGGTGAGCGTATTATCTATAAATGTAACAGTCCATAATACTCACATGGGTCTCTATATGTCATGTTTGGTGAGAATATTATATACAAATGTAATAGTCCATAATACCCACATGGGTCTCTATATGTCATGGTTGGTGAGCTTATTATTTACAAATGTAATAGTCCATAATACCCACATGGGTCTCTATATGTCATGGTTGGTGAGCATATTATCTATGAATGTAACATTCCATAATACTCACATGGATCTCTATATGTCATGGTTGGTGATGGGATTCCGGGCGAGATGTTCTTACCAAGAACAAGTGGCTTTAGTGCAATAGGTTTCGCTACTTTCGTGTTGGCTTTTGCAAACTCTATCCGCAGCGTTGTCGGAAATTCTGGGTCAAAACGTACACCCTGGAGGAGCAAAAAAATTATTGTGTATGTTAAAATATTCTAGAATTATTCTAAAAAATCTTTTAGAGATCTTTTCTTCGCCATCTTGCCAAAATTAGTGATATTTTTACAAAGTTAATATTTTTGATAAAATATCATTTCAAAGCATTTTTGTGAATGTATCCAAGTAAAAATTAAGCTGTTTTGCATCTGACGTAATGTAAATCAGTCGTATTCATGTTTCGTATTTCATTTATTTACGGATTGTGATGTCAGACGACTTTATTGCAAGGAGTCCTCTACTAAAAACGTACAAGACAATAAGATAGAATTAGAAATAAAATACTTATATACAGGTTAAAAAGTTCTGATTTGCAAAAATAATAATTAAAAAGCTGAAATATAAAGACAGAAAATTGTCTACTAAACGCTTTTAAAAGCATTCAGAAAAGATGCCTGATTTTCCTCGGTTGAGAAACTTTATCATAATTTTTCTGGGACGGTTGTAGATAATGAAAGTAATGAAATTTATATTCGTTTAAATTAATGACGGTTATATTCGTAAAAATGTTTAACAATTATTTTTTAATGTCGTGCAGGGTTTTATTTTTAGTTAAATTATGAACCCATGCATCTTAATTGCTAAATGTTTGTGTATACCCAGCATCAGTGACGTGTTTCATTTAAAACCACCCAACATTAGGGACAATTTTCAACATCTAACCCAAAATCATACTCATGTTTAGAGAATTTACTGCCTTAAAATCCATCCATATCGGCGGCACATACCCGCACCAAAAATATATTAAGTTCCCCCACAGGCCCATCTCCTGAGCAGATGGAAAAAATTAAGAGCATTTATGATCAGAGTATAAAATTGTTACTCACGTGCAATACATTCTTTGCAGATTCTCCTTGTGCTCTTGTGTCAAAAGTAACGAATGCAACAGGCTGCAGAAAAATTAACGGAATTCAAACAACAAAATTCCATTGAATTTATATTATCTGCATAAAACAAAGATGTCATCTTTTAGTGGTCGTGCAACTTGGTTTGGTCGTGGGATAAATATTTTCACTATGTTGTTGACTATTGATGTCGACTATGTTAATATCAAAAAACAAATTTTCATTCCCCTTTAGATTTCGAGATAGTGGGGATCAATTGTGAATTGCAATTGTGAGTTTTAATCGATTCCCAATAGACTGAACTTTTACTTAAACTGATTTGTATATCCCTTGAGAGCTTCCAGCGTTGATTCAGTGTTGGTTATCTCGAGAACTCCAACACTGAATATATGAATTTTCATCCCTCTTAGCAGTTCTAGATGGTGGGATTCAAATGTAGGTTTTAATGGATTTTTGACAATGGTCTTTATAGTGGCTATTGGGCGTGGAACTGTCTTCTTGTGACCCCTTGCTACGCTAGAGAGACCAGATCCTTCGTATAATTCATTTAGATTATTTTTCGGAATTAATCCTTGTCTTGTCATATATATATGTTGGATTATTTTGGTCTTTGTTTAAAAGGAGAAATCCATAAAGTACATATACGCACTGGTGGACATGCGCAAAGAACCGAAAGCTCCGAAAGCAAACCGAAAGCGAGGGGCGAGGGGTAGGCCGAAAGCTCCCCGAACCGAAAGCGTACATCTATTGTTAGGGTAATATGGTAATGGATGGAGAATGAATTGGGTGTCTTGAAAATGTTTATATTTTGCAAGCGGGTATTCAAAAGATTTCCGTTAAAAATGGAAGATGTTTTTGAGGTGTTCAACTGACTATACGGCTGTCTTTAACTCATAAAGGGGTTGAAATTGTTTTTAAGACAAATCAATTTCTCCTCCCACATCATCCCCCCCCACTACCCTTCACCATATTTAATGACCTGTCTCTTTTCTCAATTTTCTTTTGTTTATTCGTGCACAAAGAGGGTCGAGAGGGTAAAAAATAACCAGGTTGTACTTTGTGGTCCCCCCCCCTAAAAAAAATCTTGGCACGCAATAAAAAGGAAGGAAGACAATCAAGGAAAGGATTAATAATAAAATAGAAACTTACCGAAGTTTTCTTTCCCTAGAAAAAAAAGAAAACAGATTCGAAAAAGCTACGACGAAAATGTTTGTGCTTTTACCCCTGTGTTTATTCACAATATACAAATAAATTATATAAAATTTTCCTTTTTGCAGGAGGTAGGTATAGCAGTAATAAATAAATCAAAAATCGTTTAACGTTTTACCAAGGGATTCATTTTATGCTAACGCATAAATCCTATGTAAGTTTTTATTTTACTAGAGGTATAACAAAAGCAAACAAAATTAATATTCATTACATGCCCTCGTCTTAGTGACCCAATGGCATGGTAGTTCAGTTACTTTTCATGTTTCGAAAATTACTCCCGTTGTACGATTACTCCCGCCTGGACCCTATAAAAATATTATTCGTTCTTAAAATACACATTTCAAAATAACGTTTTAACAACGAAATGTTATTTGTCATATATCTAGAGATAGTGTGTGTGTCCTTATCTTCACTATTTTATAGTATCTACCATTTTATAGCGTGAAGATCGTGAGGTCCCAACTATACCTAGATGCATGACAAATATTATTCGTTCTTAAATACACATTTCAAAATAACGTTTTAACAATGAAATGTTATTTGTCATATATCTAGAGATAGTGTGTGTGTGTGTCCCATATATCATGAACAAGTATCTACCAGTGAGACGGGTAAATCAAATATTGTCAAAGTAGTTGTAAGGTTTACTTACGTTTACTGATAATAACCTGTGGTGCCTAATAAACGTCTCCCCCGCTTAATTATAAGGACTGCTTCGTTCATTGGTTTTCTCATCTTCTTTTGCTATTATAAAATTTGTATGTAAATTTTGCGTTAAAATCAGGTATTTTGGGTACGAAATAACAAAATTTCAAATATCGTGTTCCTGGAGCAGTGCAAACGCAGAGTTTCCACCTAAAGATTAAACATCGGATATTTGAGTTCTTCAATTTTTCCGACCCCTCCATTTATTAAAACCACCACACCAGGTTTACTTAAATTTTGAACTTTTTCCGATAACACCCCCCCGGCTTATAACACCCCCCGGCTTATAACACCCCCTCCGTTTATTAGGCACCGGAAAGTATGTCCGAACGTAATACCTCTTTTCCTGTTATCTTCAACAAAGACCCTTGATAGCCCTAAAATAGAAAATGCTGTTTTAAAAATTAAGTCAACAACAACACAACAAATAGCTTAAGGTATAATTCAGTTAAATAACAAATGTCTATATTTCTATGAATATTTATTTTCAAAATTAAGATCATTTATTGCTTTGAAATTTTCAATTGCTTAAGATGGTATATTCTATAATAAGTTCTTTGCTTGGTTTTTCTTTTAAGTTTTGTTTCTTTTTCGTTGTTTGTTTCGGTTTATTCAGACAGTTACTGAAACCATATTTCTTGGGTACAAGGTTCTTTTTTTTTTGGACCAGGGTCCACCATTTATTCTGATTGATGTACCAGGTACCCCCCCCCCCCTTTGTAACTCTGTCATCCCCATCTCATAAGAGGTTTCTTACATCCGAGAGCTTACGGTATAACAAGCAGAAGGAACGCTGTAATATGTTACATAAAATGTTATTGTTATATCAAATGTTATTGTTATATCAAATGTTATTTTTATTTCAAATGTTATTCACTGCAAAAAAGTGGTGAGGCATGGCCTTAGCGGTTGATGGCTTTGGCGGCTGATGGCCTTAGCGGTTGATGGCTTTGGCGGCTAATGGCCTTAGCGGTTGATGGCTTTGGCGGCTAATGGCCTTAGCGG
>JAYJMH010017339.1:0-20853 GCA_036873815.1 Phacellophora camtschatica
GTGTTGAAGGTAAGCTTGGTATCAAAAATGTGAAATTAGATTGTGTATGCAAAATATAATACCAGATCAGGAGACTTGTTTGCTAATGAACTAGTTTGTACTGAGTATTTCCAGGATTTTACATTTGATTGTTAATAAAGAATAATACAAATTTGGCGATTTAAACACTTCTACAGTTTTAATTCATAGATAAATTTTCCTATGCCAGATTGTAAATAACACTGAAAAGAGACGCAAGAATGCATCCAAATTGCTAAAGACAATTATAGAGAAAGGCACAGAAATTGCTTCATCGAAAAAATATATCGTAATTATTCCGGACATCTCAAGCCACAAGAACCACGCAATTGGCACAGTGAGTATTAGCTTTTACATCGCTAAAAAGTAAGTGTATATATCAACACAGCACATAGAATGAAATGGTTAATTTTGAAGTAATTTTGTGTAGCAAACCTGAACCATAAACTAATTACCAGCAACAAATTTTGTATCTCAGTCAACAAATTGTACTGAGATACAGCTGAAAGGGACTTTAATTCATGTAGGAAATAAGGTGACAGCTGAACGAGAAATATTAAAAGAAGACTTTGAGCGACTAATAACAATAATAATCACCCATAAATTGACAAGATTGGTTAGGATAAAGAGTTTTTAAGTTCAAAACACATCATAAACCGACAGTCGATAATGCAACTTCTTTTATTTCTCCTTTTCACCTTTTTTAACGGAATCTTAGCATTAATCGTTGCACTTATATTACAGTCAAGATAAAATCATAGATTACAGTTAACTTCAAATTCAAAGTTCTCTGTATTTTTAAGAACAATTTTGTATCAAATGAATCCAAATTTTGTCATTTTTTTCAGGTTGCAGGAATATCACAAGCAATTGATTCCAACCTGGTAAGAAAAATAGACGAGCTAGTGAAAGAAGGAGTATCAAACGTCAATGAGATGCGACGCCACCTTCGAGTTTTTGTAAAGTCGACGTTATTTAGTCGTCATGATGTACCAGATAGCAAAAACAGAAGATATTTTCCTCGTCCGAAGACGATTAGAAATCATATCGTCCACAGCAAACAAAAAATGAGATACTCAATGATTGACCAAGAATGCCTGGAGAACAAAATCGAACAGTGGAAACATGATGATTTGTCTTCAAAAATTTTCTTCCGTCCAAAATCTAAAACTGATGAGACGTATGTACCGAACCGAGATGAAGATGATATTGATGATGATGAGGACGGGTACGACTCCGATGATTGGTCTGATGTTAAAGTCGTTAACAGCAATGTCGATAATCTTTTATTTATTTATCAAACCGGCTGGCAACGGAGGCTTCTTCAAAGATATGGGAATGAACTTGCGTTGTTAGATGCTACGTATCGCACAACACGTTATGCACTTCCGTTGTTTTTCCTGGTGGTCAAAACCAACGTTGACTATCAAGTTGTTGCAACTTTCGTTTGTGAAGGGGAGTCGACTGCAAATATAGCTGAAGCGTTGACCATCATTCGAGAATGGAACCCAGATTTTCAACCACGATATTTCATGACGGATTATTCTAACGAAGAAATAGGAGCCATTGAACAGGTTTTTCCAGGTACAGTTTAATTTTCATTATGTGTAAATACCAATATTCCCAAAACCTTCTGTCAGTTTTTCCCATTCAGGTCGATACACAGATGATAATTCAATTTTAAGCTGTTTGCTGTGAAAGAATTGGAAATAATCTACACACTTCGATATACTAAATTTATTTTTTCAAGATTTCCAGCGAAAAATATTTCCAAGTTTTATTTTGCTTACCTACTGGAGGTCCTACAATGTCAAAGTAACAGGTTTGGCATTTTGAATCCCACCCCTCAAAGAGTGACTTGAATAACAGAGTTGATCTTAAGTCTATTTCAGAAATAGACTTATAGCAAGTCCGCTGGAACGGAAACTGTTTCAATGCAAAAAAGCTCACCATTTCCTTTATTTTTCAAGGTTGCTTTACTTTTATTTGCGATTTTCACCGGGAGCAAGCTTGGGAACGTAGGTTGAGAAAAACGGCAAATGGTTGTGCAAAGATACGCAAAGAGGTACTGCATATGTTAAGACGCATTGCCCGAGCCCCTACCGGAGAGGCATACAAACAAGCTGAAAATGACATGAAAACATCTCAAATTTGGATGAATCCGGAGTACAACAAATTAGTGGTTTATCTTGAGAGTTATTGGTTCAACATTAAAAAGGTGTGTACTTAAATGAAATATTCAAAAACAACACTTAAATCAAAATTAAATCAAAAAACAACCTTAAATCAAAATTTGAGTAGACACCTAAAATATATTTTCATGCCTTGAAATATAATTACTTTCTGTTTTCCTTGTTTTCAAAATCTGATCGTGTGATCCCAATTTACTGTATTCAGCTAATTCTTTTTCTAGCCTTTAATTTATTCTAAAAAACCTTCTAATTTCAGAGATGGATGCAAGCTTACAGACAAAATAGACTTCTCGTTAACTGCAACACCAACAACGGAACTGAGCGTCAAAATGAATCCCTGAAATACCAGTACCTTCAAAGGAATTCGAAGACATCGCTTACAGGAATGCTGACAATACTTGTTGAACAATTTTTGGTCGATAAATTTGAGAAGTGAGTGTTCAGCTAATTAACCCGTTGTTGTAGTTAATTGATGATATTTATGAAAAAATGGCATTATTTAGTTTTGAAAAAGGGTGGAAAAAATAAAACTTGGTGCTTACTTTATAACATGTTTATTGTTCAGGGCTGCATTGATCTGCTAACTAACCTGCTATTTTTTATCGGGGGTCAACCAAAAGGAATATTTATTTGCAAACATAAAATAACAATAAAATAACATTTGTCAATGCAACGGTACACTTAACTGGTTTTTTACAGACAGATATTTGATGATTTCATTATTTTAATTTTATTATAGCTAACGAGACCTTCATGTAAATATATTTCAGATACTGTGATGCAAATATTAAGATGGATTCTTCGTATCGTCGCTACGCAAGTCACATTCCAGAATATTTGAGAAATAGACCAGCCAGTTTAGTTAAAAGCTGTTTGGAGAAAAAAGACCTTGCAGATAGTATCCCAGCATCACACATTTCCATGAACGGCATGGGAAGATTTATGATTGTTGGCAGTTCAAGAAGCTCGTTACCCGAAGAGTATGAGTTAAGTTTTGGGGATGATGAAACAATGCCAAAGTGCACATGTTATGACTGGCGGCATTCGGCATATCCTTGCAAACATTTTTTTGCAGTATTTAACAAATTTCAAATATGGTCTTGGGAAGAATTGTCGTCTTTGTATCGAAACTCACCTTTTATGACACTGGATGGAGAAGTTCAACAACATCAGGCTCATAAAAGTGACCACAACGTTGTAGAACAAGAAGAGCAGAGTTTTGAAATCAACCCCGATACTGCTGCTGAAGAAACAGATGCTTTGTCAGAAGTTCAGCCATTACCCCAACCGAAAGATAAATTTTATGGCCCACTTTGCCGACAGACACTAGATGAGGTCAGGAGGCTCACGTTTCTGGTAGAGGATAAAAACAATATCATGCCAGAAGTTTATGAAAATCTAAACCGCTTGAAAGCAAAAATGTACTCCGCCTGTCCCACAGAACAAGGACTGCCATTATTGCCAAGTGGTGTTGCTGGCACTAAGATTAGTGGCCATAAAAAGGGTAGATTATCACTGCAATCTTTGCCAGCAAGGAAACGCAAGTTCCATTACACAAATAGGATCGGGGAAAAGAAAGAAAAAGTGGAAGCAGCAAGGACCTTGAAAATTGAAACAAATGTTCCAGATGTCCCGGTAGTCACAGAAGAAATAATAATTGATGACATACAAATTGACAGTTGTGATACATTTGTGGCGGCTTTTGAAGACAGAGTGGCATTCACATCAGCTTCTGAAGATTTATCTCCCATCAAAGAAGATTCTGATAGCCAAAAAGCTTTTCTGCGCAGTTTGCTCCTCCATAAAGAAATTAAGAGCAATAACATCAACATTAATGACAATGAAAAACCATTTTCTAGTGATCCGTTGCGTTGTGATCTTACGCGAAGAGATTTAAGTGCATTTTCAAAAAATAAGATGTTAAACGATAAAGTAATCAATGTGTTCCAGAAAATGATCGCTAGAGATTTTGAGCATGCATCAGGATTACAAGACACTGTTCTTGGTCAAATACTGAAATTTAAACCGATGCCAAATATACCTTTTGTCCAAGTGATTCACGATGGAAAATTGCACTGGATAGCATTAAGCACATATGGCTGTCAAGAGGGTGAAATAATACTACTTGATAGCCTGTTCTCGGGAACTATCAACAAAAAAGTAA
The DNA here is from genome assembly GCA_036873815.1 of Phacellophora camtschatica. Classification (NCBI taxonomy): domain Eukaryota; kingdom Metazoa; phylum Cnidaria; class Scyphozoa; order Semaeostomeae; family Ulmaridae; genus Phacellophora; species Phacellophora camtschatica. The sequence goes on from JAYJMH010017339.1 coordinate 4,375, forward strand.
AACAGCAGATATGCAACATTATGAAATGCAATTGCGATGTTATAAAAGTGAAGATTGCCCCAGTTCAGCAGCAGAAGAATGGAGTTGATTGTGGAGTATTTTGCATAGCCTTTGTGCAAAGCATAATTCTTGGAGACGACATTGCTCTCACCAGTTATGATCATGTAACAATGCGTTCTCGTCTGCTTCATTCTCTCTTGAGAGACAAATTGTTGCCATTTCCTCCATCTTCAACAGTGGTGAAACGTTGTCAGTCAAAAACAATTGAGGTTCCTGTATACTGCAGTTGTCGCCAGCTATGGTTAAAAGCAGATGATAAAATCTTTGGAAGGTATGTACATACAATAGCTAACATACCAGGTTGACCAAAACAACTTTACAAACCTACAAAAGATAACGCTCAAAGTGTACTGAATATTAATTTATTTGCTGCACTCCTATTAAGTGTGCATTTATTGGAAGCTTATTGACCAGGCTTGATGCTCTTATTAAATTGTTCTTATTTTTGCAGAAATTTTTTCCTGTCATTTTATAGTGATAAATAATATAATGTTTCTTTCATCATATTTTGTAGAATAAAATTAAGTGCTAAGAATTGAATTTTGCAGTGCCTGTTTTCTCTGTGCTTCAAAGCATTGAAATTTCTTGAAAATATTGTTTCAGGCTCAGCATGTATTTCTTAATTTATCCTTATTTGAGCCTTGAATTTCTTATAAAGTCTTAAAGAAAAGTATATACATTTTTGGACAACATCACAGTCAAAACAATATTAATTGTTTTGTATATTGTTTTGGTTATACTTCACATTCTATACATATATCATGATCTAAGTATGTTTGACTGAAGAGCATGCCATTAATTTTTATTGCTGGTTGAGCATGGAGAGTGGGGTAGAAGGGGTAAAGTTTCCAGGGCCAAAAGTTAAAGTTTATAAATCATTATGGGCCACAAATAATTCTCAAATCCCCAGGGGCCCGTCCCCATCATCAATTTTAGAGATATATTGTAACTGGTGAATTTGCCTAACGAATTCCGTACTGTACAGTATGCACCTAGTATATAAATGAACATTTTTTGTTTCAGGCAAATGGCAGAATGCTGTAAGTGCAAAATATGGTTTCACAGAATGTGTGAAAGAATCCCACCAGTTGTTTTTAAAGATGATGTTACTACCTGGTTTTGCTTAAAATGTGCAAGTTAGACCTACACACTGTGCTAAAACGTGCAACAACCCAAAACAACCCACAAAATATTCCAAGTTGAACAAAAATAAACAATCAACTTTTTTTTAGCATTTATAACAAGCCAAACCAACCAAAAAAAAAATCAATTTCAAATAGTAAATGGTTGTTCCAAATAGTAAAAAATAAACTAAATTTACCCAAAACAAAATAAAAACAAACAACCTGTGGCAAACTTACTGGGAATTTTTGTTGTTGCAAAGTGAAACAAAACGCATTTACCATGGAAACAATGGTTAATAATGGATCTTTTGTTTGCAAAACAATAAACGCTACGCATGCACATAGCATATAAATCAGTCTGGGTTTCTATCATATTTTGGCTACATTTGGGGTATTTTTTCGATAATTTATTAGGACAACCAAAGACCCAAAATTGAATTTTATTGGTTGTTTTATCTTGTTATGCATGCTGGAAACTTTTATTGTTTTGGATTGTTTTGGCCTCTAATGGGTTATTTTGGATTTATATCAACAGGGACAGATTGAAGGGAAATATTAATTGCAAAAAGACTAGTTTTTGTGTGCTAAAAACACCATTTCCTGCATCACATACTCAAACATTTCATGGGATTATGGGAGATTACAGTTTCCTATTATTAATTAATAAAGAATTCAAAAAATGAAAGAATTATTCAGCAAAAGCTTTGTTACCAGTTATGGAGTACACATCTGGACAAGTATACCAAATTCATTTTGTAATTTGCATTAAAAGAAAACTTTTAACAAAACAACATTATATTCATATAGATATATTGTATGTAGATACATTCAGTATAGGTCTCCAGTATGCACAATCCGTATATTTCATATGTAGATATATTCCGTAATTTTATTCTTCATGATCTTTCTTTTTCTTTTTCTTCTTCCTTATTCCTTTCTTTGTTATATTGTACTATGTTAGATAAAAATAAAAATATACAAATTCTTTTAGTTCATAACAACAATATTCGTTTTATAGTCATTTAAAACATTAAATTGTACTAAACTTCACGTCAAATAGGGGCATGGCTGGAAAGCTTTTTCTGAGTAATTTCCACATACAGTACAGGCCATTCGTAACTTAACATTGCCAGAATTCTTATATATTTTTATTGGTTCTTTGAAAGGCTGAGAATTCTTGTGGTGCATGGAAGAAGAATATTTAGAGTATAAATGAATTATTTTACTGTCCCCAAAGAGTTCTTTGATAAAAAATTGAAAATTCTGAAGACTTTTGAAATTTTGGCAAGAATTCTTTTGCAAGAAAATTAGGTTATAGTAAGTTACAAATGGCCTGTTGTACTGTATTCCCTAAGCTTGTTTTATTGTTGAAAGTCTATTTGTTGAATTGTTATTTAGTTGATTAATTCATCATGCTAAACAATTTAATTATTACCTTATTATTGTAATTTGCTGAAAATATATGAATGAAAGTTGAATTAAAACATTTTGATGACCACCTTGTCATTCATTTCCTTTCTCTGAATTTAACAAATTATTTTAAGTTGATGCATTGTCGGCACTACATTGTGTAAAAAGAAAACAATGAAGAATAGATTCATAATAATACCTTTTCTTTTCACCCTGGTGAGATTGATTGAAATATACATCTTTAATGGCTGGCAGTGTTACTTTGTGTCTGTGTGTCTGTGTGGGCCGCCATTACTAAAAAAATTTCCATCCAATTTTTGCCAATTTTTGTGGTTGTTGTATGGTTTTCGTAGTTGGGAGTTTTCGGAAAAACGAACACCGCAATTCTCGGTCGGAAATTCAAGACGAGTATGAAAGGTCCTTTTGAGCACTGATATCTATCATCAACCACCTTGGTTGGCAGAGACAAATTATGGCCGAAACAAGAAAGCACAGCTGCTTGCAGTTTCTTGCCTGCCTTGTTGTCACGATAGTAACAAACTCAAAGTTTGCGAGAAGCACTGCATCTTGTCACACTGATCCTGTTTACTATGCTACTGATCATGCACAAGAGATTGACGTTGTTGAGAAAGGAAACAGCCGCGCTTTAAATTGCATTTTTACAATTAAACCTACCAAGTACAACGATCCGAAGTACTTCCTTGAAATAACATGGTTTGAGTTCACAATTCCTGACGATATGCCTGAATGCAAGAATTCGTTTGTTGAAATTTCATTGACCAGGTAAATAAAACGACAACGGGCCAGACTGAAGCATTCCACAAATAAATTTAACGCCGTGTCGCGTGTGTGTGTGGTTAACCGATATTGTCGTTCTTAAATTGACTCTCAAACCATTAGAATTATTGGGGACGACTTAATATTAACGGACCAAGTTTTCAATAATTTTCAGAAGCATAATTGAATTGTATTGTTTTTTGCTTAAAGTTCATTATTTACCAAAAAATTGTTCCCTTTATTTGTTTTTCGAAAATTTGAATGTTATTGCACCACAGAGAGTTGTTTACAAAATGTTTCCTGGTTTGAGTAAAATACTTTACAATTTGTTGAGTGAGTGTTATTAAATTTTGTTTGGGGGAAGGGGTTCTGCCTCCCAAACCCTGCATTTATAAGGTAAAGTCTTCAATTAATTTTGCCTGAAGAATAACCGCCTGGTTAAATTTTGACAAACACAATAGATTTTGCTAGAATAATACTACAGCATAAATTTAAATGGGGAGAGAATAGAAAGAAAAGAGAGGAGAAAGTGGATGGATGAGAAAAAATGGATTTCCCTGAAAAAAATTTGAAATGTAGAACCCTATATGGGCTTTCATGTCATGTTTTCTAACAAGAATGCTTGTCGGCAAATTGCAAGTCATGACCTTTTCCGGAAAACAATTATGGATTTTTTGCTAATAAGTTTGAAAAATCAGTGGTCAAATGAGGACATTTATATGAATAATTTCGGACAGAATTTGCCTTCTTTGTTTGAGATATATCTTTATTTGCGGACAAAAATTTCATTTGTGCCAACAGAGAAAGTATTAGGAGTACAACGCCCCTAATGGGAATGCCCCTGCTTGTGCAACGAGAGAGTGTAAAATGCTGAAATAGTCTGACATTTTTTTCTAGGTTTTACAAGCCCTTGGGCAAAATTTGTACAAAAAATATCCAAACAACCAAGATGTTCAAGGTTTATTCTTATGATGGTTTTGTGAAAATAAGATATCATGTTGCAAAAAAGAGTTCACGGTTTTCAATCCATTTTCAATACCAGTTGAAAGATAGAAAAGATCAATATCTTGGTTTGGGAAATTCTTGTTTGTAAGTATTATTTTATGTACCAGAGACTCTTAAGATAAAAATTTAAGGAAAATATAAAGAAATGAAATAATATAGAAGTAATATAGAAAGAAACAATAATTAAAAGGAAAATAATGTTTTATTTAGTATTTTAGAAATTTTGTTTGCTACTTTTTCTGCTGAAAGTGAAAATGTATAGTCAAAGGAGGAAAAAATTACACATTTTTAAGAATCTTTGATATCTTGGAAATACTTTAATCTTATTAAAACCCTCATCAATTTGCTCCATAAGATAACTATTTAATTTTGTATTAAAAAATTTTAAATTTTAATTGGCACAACTGACCAAGATAATTACTGCATAATTTTTCCCCATCAAATTTAGATATAAAAAGTTTATCACTTGGGGAAAAGTACTCACTGAAAAATCTCTATTGCTTTTGAAATGACCTGTAAGGTCTGTTGTATTATTTCTTATTCAAAAACCCAGATAAGTATCTTGAAACATGGAAGCTGTTACTATCTAATATTGTTAATCTGAAATCACTATATTCTTGTCTGGTTTAATCTTATTTAATGTTCTCTGAATTCTTGAATAAGTAGATGCCAAACAACAATTTTGCTTTATTTGATGTAGAAGATGTTCGGAGAGTGCAGATATAGATTCTAAAATTGTCAAATTTCCAATGGTGTGCACGAAGAACCTTCTTTATCTTCGAAAAATTGACCTTTTTCCTGTAAAATGTTTAAAAAAATGTTATTACTAACAAACATTACTGCTTTGTCTTCCTGGAGTGGAGGCACTCACACAAGAGAGGTATTGGGGTGTACCACCTGACTAAAATCTACCCTACCCCATCATAAACAAATTTGAACGAAGAAATCATACCCTGTCATAAATTTATAGCCCCACTCTTTGAAGTATATATGCTTTAACTATTCCTGCCTTCAAAATGTAGTTAACTATTCCTATCCCTGTGGTAAACACCTCACCAAGAAATTGAAAAAACAATTTTAAATAGAACCCCTTTTTAATAGAAAACGATACCTCTAAAATCATAGACCAATTGGGTGGAACATGCCTTACAATAAGATTGCCCCCTGGATTATTTCCTTTAATTTGACAAATTCCGGTGTACTCTTATTGGAGTTAATTTTAATTTATTGGAGCAAAAATAGTCTCATAGCCACAGCCACGTTTATTGCTATGCACGATCCTACACGTTGGAAATTTAGTCTTCAGCCTGTTGAGTACAGGGACGCCGGAGCCATCAAAGGGAAAGGGGTGAAAATTGAAAAGGGTATCTTCAATATCTAGATAGATGAGAGGCGTCTGGAGGTATGCTCCCCCAGGAAATTTGAAATTCATGGTCACTAGATTGGCTGGTATTGCCTATTTGGTGTCTTCTTTTGAGGTGAGTAGCCAAGTAGCTTAACACCGTTTTCTATCAGATCACCGAAGTTAAGTATGGTTGAGTTGGGTCAACACCCGGAGTGGCAACCTACTGAGTGTTTGACTGGACTAGCTCACCTGACAGCCAACTCAGCTGTCCATCCTTTTGAGATCGGTGAATGAGTACCAGCTCAGCTGGGGGTAAATTTTTATCAAAACAGGGGAAAAGGGTGGCGCCATCCCCCGCAGCGCCATCCCCTACCCGTTATGGGTAGGAGCAAATGAAAAAGGAGCCTTCGGGTTGCCTTCAACCTAGCAGTCGGCCTACTTGCTTTAAGAAGACTGGTAGAAGCAGACTTGTTTAAGCTATTTGTCATTAAATAAAAAGACGTAATTCAAAAAAATGTTTGCTTAAAAAAGGCTCTTTTGCCCCATCTGCTTCTCCTAGGGAAGGACAATGGGGCGCTGCCATAGCCCCTGCTTCTGCGCTCCTGGTGGAGTATCTCATTTTCCATCAAAGAACGTAAATCATTCTTTCAAGGAGCTGAAAAAGGTCACCATTGCAATGGTAGATTGTGCAGACATCGAAACGGGTAACTCGAGTAACCTTCATCGCCATTGCTAAAATCTCGGTTTTCGAATAAGAAACACCCACCTGGAACCTGGACCATTATTGATAACTGAGACAATTTCCCGTTTGTCCCCCCCCAAACATTAAACATTTTAAATAAAGTAGATGAAGCAAGACCTTGAAAGCAAATCTTAGATTCTTGATAAAAACATGTCAATTCTGATTGATGACTTCCCTTTAAAATTAAACTGCGGATTCGAATTTCATATTTTGGCTCAGACAAATGTTTAAATTTCTCCAACGGGGACTAGCCTTCTCCGATGGGGGGCTGTAGCCCCCATAGCCCCCTCTAGTGCCACCACTGAATACTGGCACTGGTATTTTATGTTTGTTCCTATGTATTTTCAGCTGAATCTGTGTATTGGTATTTTTTTGTATTGTTTGATGTGAAGATCTCCCACATTTGCTTTGTTGGAATTTTAACGTCAATAATTCAAATTTCGCTCCCTTTGATATGAGAGGCTTTGTATTTTGGTATCTTGGTATCTTGTTTGCCAAAATCTTGCAAATTTCTGCTGTTGAAATCTGCTGAGAAGATGTACATTATGACGTCGAGAAGGCCAAACGTTGGCATTAGTATGGCTCATGAGCTACCAAGGACGTTTTGGCAAACAAATCAGACTTTTATCGAGAATCGAAAGCTCCTCCATAGATTCTTTGCAAATGTGAGGAAATTTTTTTCACCACCCAGTATAAATGTTGCAAAAAAATATGGAAGTAAATTTGAACAGAAAATTTGTATTTCATGTTGATCACTTTTATCTTAGTAACACTGTGTGCATGCATGGTAATTGTGCCAGTGTTTTATTTCACCAGAAAATCATACAACACTGATAGGACTGGGCTCATATTTTCATCAAGATGGCCTAAGGGTGATTACACTGCAAATCCGACCCCATGCACATACCAGATTCACACCTCTGGCGACAAAGAGACAAAGCTCTATTTCATGGATATAGATTTGGCATATATCACAGCTTCATGTGTGGAGAAAAATGATTTTTTGAGTGTCAGAGGTAAGCTATCCGAATTTGTATTTTTATTGGATATATAATTATTCTGGCTGATGAGATTTGTTGAAAATTTGTATCAGTAGAACTGCATACTAGGCTCGTTGACTGTTATATAAATGATTGATTGACAGTTAATTACCACCTGTGTGAAATCAAAACACTAAATTGATTAACAATTATTCAAAATAAGGAAAAAGTAAAAACGACTGGGAACCTTTACGTTTGATGTTGCCTTTAAACGCAAGAACACACGAAAAGAATACAGAGAAACAAATACTAAATTTGTTGAAAGAAAATCCCCGTAAATCGGTCACCTTTGTGGAAAAATAGACAGCTCTCTGATCTCGAATCGATAAAAATTGGATTGCTCAAAGGTGTCTGTTTAGGACCTCCGCTGTTTATAATCTGTTACCTCTTTTTGGGGACACACTGTAAATGATCTCCATATGTCTTTGAATCCGGTGCAAATGTATGCAGATGACACAAACTTTCTTTTTCTGCAAGCTCCATACCTCTTATAATTAAATGTGTGAACGAGGATCTTGACCACCTAAAATCTTCTCTCATTGCAAATAAATTGTCTCTAAATGTCGCGAATACTAATAGTGTTGTGATTGGTAAGCAATTGTGATTGGTAAACAATTGAAAGATATGGATGCTTTAAAGCCTTCTTTACCGTGAGTAATGAACAAGTTTCCACCACCATCAAAAATACCAAATACTTAGGGGTTATGATCAATATTTGAATTGAAAAGAACAAATTTATATTACCGGGTGTCCCGAAAAACCTTACACGGGTTTTGCAAATATTATGCAAAAACTTGAGCATGAAACTTTTCGTAAGCACACCTATTAAACAGTCTGATAACATACGAGTAATTTGTGACCCAGATTATTAAAAATGCGAATGTAGCGGCGATGATGTATCCATTTATGTCCAAAAGTTTTTTTGCGGCAAGAAACCAAAGATATATTTTTCTCTGAAAAGCAAGAAGTTAAAGTTTGTTTTGTTTGTTTTTAAGGAAATAGTCTTTTGTTTACAAGATTTGACAGGAAGAAAACTGATTTTTCATCCAGGAGCCTGAAACGCTTCAATAGCAAAACACGTTGTTTTGACTGAAAAGAAACCTTTAAAATTTGAATGGTGATATCACAGCTGTTATTTTTGCGTTTTTAATAACCGAGGTGACAAGTTACTTGTATGTTGTCAGGCTGTTTAATTGATGTGTTTACGAAAAGTTTTGTGATGTGTTTGATGTGTTTATTCACAGTTATGCATTATACTACTCGTGTAACGTTTTTATCGGGACACCCGGTATAAGTAAACAAATTTCACGGTGATTGGGAATGTTGAGAAATTCTGAAAAATGTTTAACCCTTCCTACAATAACCCTTCTCAAAATATGTGCAAAAGTCTAGTGGGGCCATACTTCAAGACACTGTGGGGAGTCTGTGATTCTGTGCCAAGTCTCTTGTGAGAGCGCTAGTACAAAACGTTTTACAAACAATTTATTTGTCTGCTTGATCTTCTGAAACCCTGAAAACGGTAGGTTTTGCAGATAAGATTTTCTAAAGAAAGTAAGATGACAAAGTAAAATGCTGCTTTCTTTTTTAATATATGTTTGACTTTCTTTAGGTACAAATGATGGTTCGACTTATAGTAAGAGTAAAGTGATCAAAAACCAGATATGCGACTTTCGCTCTTCGCCAAACATTGTTGTTCTCCCAACTTCATATCGCGACATCTATGTTAGATTTCACCGACATGCCTCTTCGGCAGAGCGTGGTCACAGGGGATTTGTTGCTGGGTATATAACGTATGGTATGTGTCTTTGCAATCTCTTTATGTTAAAATTTGTTTTTCATTTCCTGTTTTGTTTATACTCAACAGATTTATTGAACAGACAGTATAATAATAATACAATTTATCTATTTATAAAGTTTTTCTTCCAAAGAGTAGTGTTTGAGCTACCAGAGAGTCGTGTTTGAGCTACCAGGGAGTCGTGTTTGAGCCACCATGGAGTCGTGTTTGAGCTACCAGAGAATCATGTTTGAACTGCCAGGGAGTCGTGTTTGAACTGCCAGGGAGCTGTGTTTGAACTGCCAGGGAGTTGTGTTTAAGGTACCAGAGAGTCGTGTTTGCGCTACCAGGGAGTTGTATTTGAGCTGCCAGGTAGTTGTGTTTGAACTGCCAGGGAGTCGTGTTTGAGCCACCAGAGAGTCGTGTTTGAGCCACCAGAGAGTCGTATTTGAGCCACCAGAGATTTGTGTTTGAGCTACCACAGAGTCGTGTTTGAGCCACCAGAGAGTCGTGTTTGAGCCACCAGAGAGTCGTGTTTGAGCTACCAGGGAGTCGTATTTGAGCTACCAGGGAGATGTGTTTGAGCTACCAGGGAGTTGTTTTTGAACTGCCATGGAGTCATATTTGAGCTACCAGGCTGTTGTGTTTGAATTGCCAGTGGGTTGTGTTTGAACTGCCAAGGAGTAATTTTTGAGTCTTCCGGATTTTCTTTTTACTTTATTGTATTTACTGTTTATATAGATAAAGTTGTAGTTATAAATCGACTTGTAGTATGGAAAACAAGCTGCATCAAATCAACGACGAGAAAACGAGCGAAAGTTTTGTAAATCAAAAGATAAACGTTTTCGGTGAATAAAAACGACTTGCAGTTATTGCTTTCGAGAGATTTTATACCATTTAGCTTGGTCAACCAAATCTCAAAATAAACTTTCGAGGATATGATGAACTCGAGGATGTGAAATTCTTGGTGTTTCTTTGTGTACCCTTTCCAGACGAAAGATTAATTCTTAATTTGAGTATAAATAGAAAATTTTTGCTTCAAACCCACTGTGAGTTTGACACAAAATTTCTTGGATTTACCACCATAGTATGCATTCATTTTTTATAAGCTACGCAAGAATTTGGCTTTTTGGAAGATTGGTTTTGATTATGAACCTGGAACGGCCGCTTTGACTTTGGTCGTTTTGTATTACTTTTAAGCAGCATTCATTCAATGAAACTTTTATCATGGCAAAAAATCTTGCAAGAGTTCTGCGCTGACAAACCTGTGTTGTCTTGATCAAAATAATGAAATAACATTTCACTTTTCATTTCAATCAAACAAGATTAAGGCGATGAAAGTTTACATCGCCTAAACGTGACATGGTGAAGCCCCTGCTTTTGTCATGCTTTCTTACTGTAAAATTTGCTTACTGGGCCTAGTCGCACTTTTTGCCGCCATTTTTAACCACGTATGAAAATGATTTTAAAAAGTATTGTTATTGTTGTGTTTTTCTCCAGATAAACAAAAGAAAACACCATTGAGTGGAATGTCATCATCAGTTGTGGGAGGAATAACTTTCTTCTTTGTTGTTGCTGCTATTCTAATGGGAATTGCGTGCTGGTATCGATACACGAGGGTAAAACGACGAGCCACACGAAGTACAGCAAGGACGGGCACGAACAATGTTAGTTCGAGAGTTCACAGGAGGAGTATCGTCGTTGATGATCAGATAGCAGGTGCGTGTTTTAATCCTTTCATAGCCCTTGATACCCTAGAAGGCCAAGAAAAGATTTTGTAACAATAGTAAAATCGACACGCCAATTTCAAAGTGATTGACATCAAGACAAAGAGAATTCTGATGAGCAGAAAATCAAAATATGGCTTTGTTTGTTTTGGTTTTCCGCTTGAGAGAATTGGCTTTTTGGTGGCTAACCGTTATGAAGTTGGGTATCAATTTCACTATTGTTACAAAATCTGCCGTTGCTCCTGAAAAGGCTGTATTGCCTATTGCTAACCGATATGGTGTAAAATCATGTTATCAGGAAGTAATTACGTTGAAATTATAGTATTTAAAGATAATTCAACGTAAGTTTTTCGGTTGAATCAATCTGGTTTGTACGTGCTACTCCCTGGAAAATGAAATTTTGATCAGATTTGCTAGTTCATTCAAAACAAATTAAAAAGGGTACTTAATAATGAAAACTTTTGAAACTTTTTCGCACATGTAAATTAACAAATTACGAAATAAAAACGTATACACTAATTTCATACAAAACGAGGGTACTTTTGAGGCACTCAACGTGCTTTCAATTCATGATAATTTACACTATTTTGCAGGCAATGAAATTCCAATTCCGGATGTTTTGAATATCCCTCCGCCATACTCAGCTATTGATCTGACTCATAATGGATACAAGGAAGTTGGAGATGATCCGCCTCCTTCTTATGGCGAGGCTATGGCGTCTTCCAGAATACCCGAACAGCATTTACCAAATCCAAGTATGTACTGTTGAAATTGATGAAGTCAAAAGCAGTATTATTAAATGGCCTTCTATATTTGCTAACCTAAGATATTTAAGCTCGTTAATCTTATATTAATCCCTCGTAACTTCTAAAAATGGCTATGAACTTAAAGCTTATGGAATAGCTAAAACTAAGAAATAAACGAAATCGAAATTCTACAAAATAGAATTCTTAAAATAGTTCACTTCAGACAACAAAGATATTCCACAAATCATTTACATGAAGAATTAAGTATCGTAACAGTTAATGATCTTTCTCGGATAAATTTTTTAAAGATAATGCACCAACTATACTAACTTTCGTTATTTTTCAATATACATTTTGTATATCATAGTTTACTCTATCATTACCTTGGTGTGAGATACCGTTAATTTGGCATATGTACAAGTGTTAATTTTCCTATACCCTGTAAACTTCAATTTATTGCCCAGCCTAGAAAGGCGCTGCTTCTCTGGGTCATGTAGAATACATATTTTTAGTATTGTCAATGGGGCATTGAAAGGTTCTGCTTTTCAATCTGTAACAAAATACATTTTTGGAAAAAACAAGCTGAATACTCCTAGAAGGAGCGACAGAAAGGGACAAATCTGCAAAGAGTCTTTGGTATTGAATAAGTTTCACAGATAATGTTATTTATTTTGCAAAATAATTATTTCGAATACTCTTTCCAACTTGGTCCTCGCGCCATTCGTATTGATGTGAACTCTTAGAAGCTAAATGCTCCTAGAATGGGAGGAAGTTGCTTCAATCATATCGACAGAGGGAAGGACAAATCCAGGAAGAGTCTTTGACATTGTAAAAATATATTAAGTTTCACAGGAATGTTATTTATTTTGCAAAATAGTTTTTCCGAAAATGTTTTGATTTGTGACAAATGTTTTTATGTTCGCATTTGCTTATTTTTTCAAAATTCCGAAAAATATTTAAATTTTACTTCGTTGCATTTTACCTTTAATGAAAATTTCCTTTAAATATTATTGTTTTGTAATTTTTTTGAAAATAGAACAACGTTTCTAAAATTGTGTGTTTGCTTTTTTTGTTCTCCGTAGGCCGTTTTCCTGCTGTATCGTCGTCAGAGTCGACAATACCACCACGAGAAGTTAATAATGGTCTATGAAAAACATGAATCAATGATTTGATTTTTTGTCCAGTTGTGTTATGAGCGGTGCGGTATGCTCTTTCTCCGGTATTCTTTATCCGTTTTTGGTTGTAATATATATATATTTGAATGTGCAATTTTATATAGTGTAGTATAAAGTTTGATATCCAACAAGGGAGAATTTCGTAAAAGAAAAGATTTGCAGTTTTAAACACGACAATGCGATTTGCGATTTCAAAGGATACTTTTGCATATTTAATGCAGCTAGGCAAATTCTAATGAACGAAATCGTAAAATTTTGCTGTCTTTGTGTAGTTTGATTTGATTGAATGCACTGTAAAATCTATTCCTTCAAATAGCAAATCAAATTGTCATGTTTGAAACCGTAACTTTTTGTTATACAAATTTATCAGTTGTTTTCATATTTTTTTCAGTTAACTGGGTTGTTAATGCATGTTTTGTTTATATATGACATCCAAATTAAGTCTTAAATTCCTATCGGATTTTATACGTATTTCCTACTGGCTTCTCCTTAATTCCCATTGGCTTTTCATTAATTCCTATTGGCTTTCATTAATTCCCATTGGCGTCCATCAATCCCCAGTGGCTTTTCATTAAGCTTCATCGTTTCATTGAGAGTTTTTACATAACTTACAGAAACTGTAACCTAGCACTTAGAACTTACAGTTTTGCAGAGAATTAGAGAACTTTTTTCATTTTTGAAATGTTGTTGGGCTGAAGGACACATTTGGCAGCCATGTATTTGTTTCAATCGCTTCCAAACCTTTGGCAGTGGAGTGCATGTGGGGTGTAGTAAACCTTTGGGAGTGGAGCATGAACCTTTAGGAGTGGAGTACAGGTACCAAGTATACATGAACATGAAATTGACTTCCTTTCGTACGTATATGAAGCATTGTCGTTGTAGGCACCTTCTTAATATCACAATTTTTTATTTTAGCTTTTTTGAACACGAAAATGTTCACCTCGAAATGGGAATTGAATGCATTGTAAATAGCTTGACTATGAATTTTTTGCAGAGGGCAATATGTGAAATAATTGATTTATTGCTAAATTATCTTTAATCACTTGTTAATCATGGAATATTTTCAGCATATAATATCAGTATCTTTATCGATAGACTTTGATTGTACAGCTTTTTACCCATGTATGTTTATCGTGTATGTCAACTGAGAATTTAATTTTTAGAATCTTTTTCACTTTTAAGTGTGTAAGTACGAAGATTAACAGACATTAAAAATTGTTATATTGCCTCTACATTTGTGCAATATTTGTAATTTTATATTTTAGAATTTAGCACATGAATATCCGTACATTTTGCATTTTTTTTATTACTAAACTTTGGTTGGAGGGAGGGGTGGGGTTGGTTATCTTCGTTGTATATTTCTCACCTGTATATTGCTTCATTATCACCTTCAACTAAGGCTGATTTTTTCAAGTTCATTCAGGGTGTGTCTTACTCTCAAAGGTCAAAGTTTTTCGTTTAATGAAAATATATAGAGCATAGATCTTCAAATATATATTACACTAATTAATTAAACCGGCTGTCACAATAAAAATGCAACTTGTTTCAAGAGCTGCTGGGAAGGGACTTAATGTTTGATGTTATTTTTTCTACCAAAGTATTATACCAGAGGTTATAACTTGGCATTTAATTTGCTTGACAAAATTGATTTACTAATCGCTGAGTTACATCAAAAGAAAGCACAAGTTTTGTGCTTCTGCAAAACCAGAGGTTTTGATAATGACTATTTAATGCTAAAATTGTGTAACCATTACAGATAATATTAAACAGAATTTGTTTAGAGTCATACGTTTTAATAAGATGCCATCCTTTTTCAAAGTCAGACATGAGCCTTTTCCCGATTTCCTCAGTATCATTGCTTTCAGCCAACAATTAAATTCTAATGTATTGTTGTGTATTTCTGTTCGTTGTGTATTTTTGCTCAACGTACGTTGAGTTGATTATGACGATGTGCTATTGAGAAACAACGACAATTGATTGTAATTTCTATTGTTTGTAATTTCCGGAACACCGAATCAGGCTTTCTTGATTCAGCTGGTATATTCATCCAAATATCATTAGCCGAATTACGACTTGTGCAGTAACTCTAAAGTCTTGGCTATAATAACCTTACTTTAGGTCGAAAATGAGATTATTAAATATTGGAAATTTTTCGGATAAAATTGCCAGGTTATAGCCTTAAATTTGGTAGGTTTGAAGTTTTTCTGCAAAAATTGCAAGGTTATAGCCTTAATTTTGGCCGAAACTGTGTCTTCTCGAAATTGGAAGTTTTTCTGCTAAAAGGGCATGGGTATAATCTTACTTCTTAGAGGAAAATCAGGCATTCCGAATTTGAAGTTTTTCATCTAAAATAGCAAGGTTTGGCCGAAAATGAGTCTTTTCGAAATTGGAAGTTTTCCAGCCAAAATTGCAAGGTTAAAGCCTTACTTTTGGTGGAAAACGAGCCCATTGGAGTTTATAAATATTTCAGCTAAATTTGCAAGGTTATAGCCTTACTTCTTGGAGAAAAATCAAGCATATCAAAATTGGAAGTTTTCCAGCAAAAATAGCAAGGTTATAGAGAAAAATCAGGCATATCGAAATTGGAAGTTTGTCAGCTAAAATGGCAAGTTTATAACCTTAGTTCTTTGAGAAAAACGAGGCATTTCGAATTTGGAAGTTTTTCAGCAAAAATAGCAAGGTTATAGCCTTACTTTTGATGGAAAACGAGGCCATTGGAGTTTGGAAGTTTTTCAGCTAAATTTGCAAGGTTATAGCCTTACTTCTTAGAGAAAAATCAGGCATATCAAAATAAGAAGTTTTCAGCAACAATAGCAAGGTTATAGCCTTACTTCTTAGAGGATTCAGCCATTCCGAGTTTGAAGTTTTTCATTTAAAATAATAATTTTATAGCCTTATTTCTTAGAGGAAATTCATGCATTCTGAATTTGAAGTTTTTCATTTAAAATTATAATTTTATAGCCTTACTTCTTAGAAGAAAAACAGGCATTCCGAATTTGAAATTTTTCATTTAAAATAGCAAGGTTATAGCCTTACGTTTGGTCGAATATGAGTTTTTTCCAAAAATGGAAGTTTTTCAGAAAACATTGCAAGATAATAGCCCTTTTTTAGATGAAAACGAGGCCATTGGTGTCTTTAAGCTTTTCAGCTAAATTGGCAAGTTTATTACCTTAGCTCTTTGAGAAAAATCAGGCATTTCGAATTTGGAAAGTTTTCAGAAAAAATAGCTAGGTTATAGCTTTACTTATGGTAGAAAATAAGCTTCTTTGAAGATTTTCAACTAAATTTGGAAAGTTATAACCATACTATTGGCCGAAATTGAGTCTTTTCGAAATTGGAGATTTTCCTGCTAAAATGGCAAGGTTATAGCCTTACTTCTTAGAAGAAAATCAGGCATTCCAAATTTGAAGTATTCCAGCTAAAATTGCAAGGTTATAACCTTAATTTTGGCCGAAAATGAGTCTTTTCGAAATTGGAAGTTTTTCTGCAAAAAATGGCAAGGTTATAGCCTTATTTTTAGATGAAAAAGAGGCCGTTGGAGTTTATAACCTTAG
>JAYJMH010017350.1:0-20842 GCA_036873815.1 Phacellophora camtschatica
TTTAAAACCATCATTTGGCATGTTAACTGTATCTGTGTTATTTTTGACAAATTTTTGCAACTCATTTTCAGCCTTATTGAGATCCTTTCTTTGTAGCCCATAAATATTTAAAACTGCTGGCTCCAAACTTGTGCTGGCCTTTTTTGCTGTCTGCCGACCAATCTCTTGTTCTCCACCTTTTGCAATAAAATAAGATTTAACAGCTTTAACCTTTTCCTTTATCCATCGAACAATGGCATTGTCATCATCACCAGGAATGTTCTCAGAACTTCCTAGAATTGAAGCAAGTTGTTTCTTAAAATCTTCGAGCATTTTCTCTTCATATATGACGATTCTCAAAGATTTTATGCTGTTGAATGATTTTTGCATGCATAGTTCTGCAAATGCATGCAGAATCAATTTCGCGGATTGTTCAGCACTTTTACCAATAATGCCGGTACCAATCGCCGGAATCGAAACAGATCTCAATCCCTTATCGTCGCACTTTTTAAACATAGCTTTCGTAGCTGCTTTCAAACCATCATAGCAATCTGATTCAGGATATATGTGCGCCACAAACTTTGAAGGCAATCTCTTTGTTTTTAGTAGTTTTGTCGTTCCAGGTTTTTGAGGTCTTTTATAAGAAACCATTACCTTGAAGGATTCATCTTCCATATTTATGATGGCTTGACCAACTGCACCCCCAAATGAAAGATCTTTGTTTCCCAAAACGACAATCACGTCTGTATTTTCTTTTGTTATGTCCCCTTTGATGATTTCTACTTTCACATTATCAAGTTCAAACATTCCTCCTTCTAAATCAAATCTGTTAAATGATTTTTGACTAGGTGCTCTTCGGATCTTTTCTGTTGTTTCTGCTGTGTCCGTCGACTTGGAAGTTGTCTGATTGCCGCGTTTGTCATTTACTACATTTCTGATTGCATTGATTGTAGCCTTGTCCAAATGAAATGCAACCAAAAACACTTTCTTTAATCTATTTTTCTTTCCACAATCCTTACTAAATTGATAAACACGGTCAACCAAAATTTTTGCAACACTGTCTCTTGGGAAATTTAATGTCCCGGTCCCAAGTGCAGGAATGGCAATATCTTTACCATTTTGTTTATTTGCTTCTTGAAGAATTTTAGTGATGAGCTCCCCCAAATGCTGGTAAAAGAATAAACAACATGAATAAATGAAAACAAAATACGTATTTTTGCATCAGTAAAAAAACTGGTTTCAAAAAAAATATTAAGGTGCATGAATCTGGAACGGTGAAATTTTCATAAGCAGAATGAATGAAAATAAAATACGTATATGTGAATCAGTAAAAAAAACTGGTTTCAATAAAAAAAAATTAAGGTGCACGAATCTGGAACGTTAAAAGTTTAAAGAAAAATATTTCAATGAAAGTATTCTTTTCATTATTCATAACGCAATATATGTAATTAAAGATACGTAATATCAACACTGCAGACGATTTACTTATTACAAAATTTCAAACAAAACATGTTGGAAATAAAAAAGAGAAAACTCAGTTGGCTGTAACAATTTATAAAAAGCTGTATTATATTCCCAAAGTGATTAAGAAATTAAATTGAAACATCTGAAAAAAAGAAATTATATTAAAATAAAAAGGACATCAGATAATAATAAAAACTAAAGTTTCAGGCTATATATGTTACTAAATGTAGAGCTTATTCTAACAAAACAGAATCAGAATTATTTAAATTGAAATTTATTTTCGACACCTTAAAATAATAGACACAATTCAATATGTCTTTTAAGAACAACGTTAAATTCAAAAAAAAAAGGACAAATAAGAATAAGACTGTCAATTCAATAAATATTTGATCTCATACAATATCCCAATCATTAGATGACGGTTACATATTTCAATTACCAATTTTGAGATCTGCAGTGCAATAAAATTCACAGTTCGAATATGATGGTCAACTCATCCTACCTTCTCAGCATTTGCACCATCATACGGTCCACATGCTGCGTGGAATACAAGCTTGCAATTTAATTTTCCACTCTTAGTGACAGCAAAGCTGTACTCATTTAAATTTCCTTTTGATTCCACCCATTCGTTGCATGTCTTTTGTAGTTTAGATCCAGCAGCCTTACTTAAACCACGGGCCAAAGGATTCCTTGTCAAATTAAGATCAGTTGAGACCGAATTGACAATTACATCAACCTACAAAAAATGTAACATTTACACAACTTTTTAACATTTCTCAGGATCTGGCAATATTTCAGCCAAAGAAGTTGTACACTGTCAAATATTTGAGACATACTTCGAAGCATACAAAGAAGACTTTACTGTAAGACGTGAATGTCATAAAAAACATACTACAGTGCATACAGGTCATAGAGGAGTCATACAGAGCGTACATGTTATAAAGGAGACATACTTCCGAGTATATACGTCGCAAAGACGACTTTACTGTAGGATTTTAATGTCATAAAAAAAACAAACTCACAGAGCATACAGGTCATAGAGGAGCCATACAGAGTGTACATGTTAAAAAGGAGACATACCTCCGAGTATACACGTCATAAAGAAGACTTTATTGTAGGACGTAAAAGTCATAAAAAACATACTACAGTGCATGCAGGCCATAGAAAAGCCATACAGAGTGTACATGTTATAAAGGAGACATATCTCCGAGTATACACGTCATAAAGAAGACTTTACTGTAGGACGTAAAAGTCATAAGAAACATACTACAGTGCATGCAGGCCATAGAAAAGCCATACAGAGCGTATGTGTTATAAAGGAGACATACTTTCAAGGATACACGTCACAAAGAAGACTTTATTGTAGGGCGGAAATGTCATATAAAAACATACTACAAATTGTACACGCCATACCTTTTGGCTTGCCATATCACCAATGACAATCTCAATTGACACACCTTCTGGAGTTTCCAATTTGGGAGAGCTTCCATTTTCAACCTGAAGTTCTTCTTTGGGAAGGTTCGCCTTTCTTTTTGTCGTGTATTCACCTCGCAACTCACGGAAAGGCTTCTCTCTTCGAAGCCTGACACCGGGGTCTTTCATAGCTGTCTGTCCTTTGTGCCCAGTCATTGTTTCAAAAGCTGGAGAGGTACCAAACTTTTTCTTAAAATGATCTTCGAAGACCTTAACAGTTGGCATGTCATTGTTGATAAAATGAATTTCCTTCAAATTTCTCAAGGTCTCCTGTTCAAGTAACTCAGTTGCTTTCGCAGTTAAAATTTTCGCGCACAGTTCTTTCGGAAAACCAAAGATACCGCTACTGATTGCAGGCACTGCCAAGATTGAGCAGCCTTGACCGTCTGCCTCCTCGAGAACGTTTTCCATTGTCTCTTCCAAATAATCCATACATTCTTTTTTCTTTCGTTCCGATGATCGTTGCCCAATTAATCTAGAAATTAAATTAAATTGCCTTTTTATAAAACAATGCAATAACAAAATATCAGTTACACTTTTTTTTACCGAATTTATGTATGTCTGAATGAAAATAACAAGTCTAACCATATACGTTTGTATGCATCCACAATCGATGAAAGTTTCCGTAAGAATGACATTCTCAAATTACGTTAAATATCCATATTTTAAACATTTTTAAAAAAAAAACTAGCAAAGCATCTCTTGTTTTTTCTTCCATTTATTAATCATTGATAACTGACAAAATTAACAACCGACGGAACTCTGATTATAATCTCTTCATGGACACTCCAAAATAAACGCAATATTTTAAAATATAGTATAAAACACCACACAAGTGAAACACAAAGATAACACAAGAGAATACAAGAGAACTACAGCGAACTCAAATTAACCTATACAAAAGATCAATACATTTTCTTGGAAATAGGTAGGTAGGTATCGTTTCGACACTATTTAAGGTTATAAGTTTTTTAAATATTATACTACAGAAATAAAAGATTTACACAGTTTCAAAATACAAAGGAAAAAGAGCAAGTAATAAATATACAAATACAATTATTAAAAATATCACAATACCCCAAACTCGAGTAGCAGGGATAACATCAAAAAGATCGAAATGACCTTAATTCCATGATGGTCCCTTTTAGAGGTGTGCAATAAAAGAGAAAATAAATATCAATCTTATTACAATTGGAAATAAAGAAGCATGTAGGTAAAACTTAGGGGTGCATGCCAACCCTACCTTTGCTTTTAGTACATTTTTCATAAAGCAGCTTTTAATTCTATGTTTAAAGGAATCTATGCTGTTTGCAGTTTTAAGATCAGAAGGTAATTGATTCCATAATTTAGGCCCCAAATGTATGATGAGCATTTTTGGCGTATGTTACTTTTACGAAAAGGAAGCGTCAATTTGCCTTTCGATCTCCAAGTGGCACGGCTTTGATTAGCAGGATGAAACATTTCTGAAGAGTAGACTGGCGAGGCTCCATTGAAATATTTGAAAACATTTGCAGATATACATTGCTCCATAATTTTTTTTGTTGGAAGCTAGTTAATTGTCTGAAAATCTTTGGCACTCACGTGTGCTGTATTTTTCATTTTTAGACAAAAGCGGATACACATATTTTGAGCAGTTTGGACAGCCTACCATTTAAAGCGGGGTACCACACAGGACAAGCATAATCGAAATGTGGCTGGATAAAGGCATTACAGAGTAGTCTTCGGAGACTATAATTTTAAAAACTTTGCTCCCTAAAAAGAAAAGCCAGCCTGCAATTTATTTTCCCAAGTATTTTAGCTGCCATTGGTTCTACAGATAACATTTCATCGAGAATGCATCCAAGGAAAGTAACTTGCGAGTATTGTTTGGTTAATTTCGTTTAATTTCGCTTACAGACAATACTTTTTGTTTTGTCCTCTCTTAAGGGCCTGTTTACATGAGGCGGGCTGGCTCGGTTAGGCGGGCTGGCTCGCCTTGGGGAGATGACTTTTGCAAGCGTTTACATGGGGGGGGGGGAATCCATCCCGCCCTGCCGGGCCAGCCTTGTATTGGAAATAGTAGCCTTTGTTTTGTCGCTTTTGGCGCGTAATCCAAAATTAATCAACAAGGGTCAAGATAAGATGGCGGCACAGAGTGCGAATCATAAAATTATATCTTTTTTGATCGCACTGTTGAGTGGTTTGTTTGCCATTTTGCTTCAGCTTGAAGTGTTATTGATTTTATGGGAAATTTACCAGAAGAATGCTGATGACAGGTTTGTTAGCATCCGAGCTATGAAAAGGAGAAGCTGCCTTCGAAGAGCAAGGCAACTGATGAAGAAATTTGAGGGGAAAAAAGACAACGTTGGTGTACAATCCTGGACGAACGGAAGACTGGTGGAATAAGATTTTGGATGAAGAAGCACCAGTGGAGACATAGAAAAAAATTTTTCGGTTGTCCAGAAATGAATTCATGCTCCTATTGGAAGAATTACGGCCATATATAACACCAAATCCGAGATCTCAAAATTTTCGTGCCTTCAGTCCACAAAAAAAACTTGCAACAACTTTGTATTATTTAAAGGACACTGGGTCACTTCAAATGACAGCAAACACTTTTCGAATTGCGGTCCCAACTGTATCAGCAGTCTTGTTTGAAGTCTGCAAATGTATTTCGTCTATTCTCGATCCAAAATACATACATCTTCCTGGAAACAAAGATGAAATGAGGAGGAAAGTTGCTGAATTTGGTATGGGAAATATGGTATGGTGCAGGCTTTTGGCTGTATTGATGGAGCACACATTGCAATAAAAAAGCCATTGGAAAATTCTCAAAATTTCTTTTCTTACAAAAGGTATCATTCATTGAACGTTCAAGGGGTCTGTGATTACAAGGGTATGTTTATGGATGTGGATTGCCGCTGGCCCGGCAGTGTACATGATTCTAAAGTTTTCTCAAATTCAGAAATTAGCAAGAAGTTGAGAGATGGGTCATTACTCAAAACTTTCCAAACAGTGATACCAGGATATGAAAAAGTTCCCAACTACTTGATAAGAGACCTTGCATAACCTTTCCTAACTTACTGCATGAAATAATATAATACATGTGACACAAATGATAACACATTTGCTCAGATCAACAAGAAACCCCATAGAGTGTGCGTTTGGTCGTCTTAAGGCAAGATGGACAGTTCTAACCAAAAAAGTTGATTTGAGCCTTTCAATAATCCCACAGTTGTTTTTGCTTGTTTTGTGCCACACAATTTTCGTGAATAGAACCATACATGTATTAATGAAGAGATTGTAAACGCTCAGATTCAGATTGCAGTAGCAGCAGATGATGAAAACCTGCCTGATCCAGTTTATTCTTGTGACAGTGATGAAGGAGAAGTTGTTCGGGGGACTCTTACAAAATACATAACACTGAACCTTTCAGACTATCTAACACAATGAAAATGTATAAAGTTGAATTAGTGTTCTCATTCAGTTTATATATTCTTTTTTCCTAGATCGTATCTTGTTATAGTTTGTTTCGCCCTGGGAGGTACATGACTTGTGAACCGTTTGTAGTAAACCAATAATTCAAAACTAATCTTATGGCTTTTATGTTAGACCCATACTGTTAAACACCCTGAAACCAATACAATGCTTAAGGGTGCTTGTTGGTTGATCATTTAAATCACTGAATGAAATTTGCATACAATGATTTATAAAATAATCTAAAATATTTTATTATCCTTTTTCACCCCTGACAAATAATACTACCTTTTAGCTCCTATACTTTTTGCAACGATAGGCACTGTGTACTTTTCTATTTCAGTAATTTCTGTTGCAATAAAACATGGGAAAAATATGAAATCTACATTTATCTTATTGTAAACAATTTCCAGTTGGAAGAATTGATATATGAAATTTTAAACATTATAAACTTTTTTATAATATATGTAAACTAAAATCAACCAACAAAGTATTTCTCTCAAACGTCTAACAGCACTAGGACAGCTTATAAAATGCCTTTAATTAAAATAAATAAGCTGTTTTCAAGTTAAAAAAGATCTTGGTATCTTCGTCCAAATTTGGTTCTTGGTGTGCAAAAACATTTTGATTTGAATGGCGAACATCGGGCCTGTAAGTTCCAGAGTGGTTTTGTCTTGCATTTTGGTAGAAGACAATTTGATTTGTGCCAGGTCATGGTTGATTGGCAGTAATCATTGCTTGAGTTAATATTTCTATTGACCTGCAAATACTGTTGCCCATTTGCTTTATTGATCCATTCATGTTTTATAATGTAGTGGCAGAAAGTAAATGTAGTGGCAGGGTCTCGCAAAGTACTAGCCATGTCTCACCGAATCCCTTTATCTTCCTTTGCTTCAGAGAGAGAAATTTGATCTCTCTGTGAAGCGGACAAGGTCTTCTCAAGGTGTCTCCGTTTGTTTTCTATTAGTTTTGGAACTTCATTCACTGCAGATGATAGTTGTCTTTTCCTTGATGAAACTGGCGATTCGTCGAAAATTTGCTCTTGTTGGTCATCACAGCCATCATCTTCACCTGGCTCAAAGACCTCTCTGGATCTGGGGCTTTTTGAGCCTCTGGACGAGGAGGCACCACTCTGGTTGTCTCAAATAAGGCCACTGGGTGATAGATTTTTGCCCGAATACATAAAAGAGCTAACACCACAAGCCAGAGGTTCAGTTGTAGCTGAGCCTCCCCAGATGGTGACTAAATCATCGTAGAATTCGTAGACGAAACGTCCACTTCAGGTTCCGGCCGCTATAGCTTTAGCAAAATTCTGCCTTATTTCTTTCAATTTTTCAAGAATTCGCTGATGACCCCGTTTTATGGCACTTGTCTGTGTTTGCTTTTGTTTCAATTACAACTCTTTCTCTTCCTTAAGTGAAAGTTCACTTAAAGGTATTGCTGATGGTGATACCTCCACTGGACCAAACGATCCCCTTTTGAAAATTTTAGCCATTTCAATTCTTAAATCTCGATACTGAGCGGGCCTGTCGCCATCAAAATCGATCGCTTGAAACTCCATTTTTGACTTTGTCAAAATTTGGCCAACCATTTCTGACGTCCACTTAAATGATTTCTTTCGAATTTCATTGTTTTCATCAAAATTTGTTACATTTTTTGGAGATTTTGTGCTGTCATTTTGATCTGATAATATGGCGCCAAAATTTGCACGTGGGTATTTTAATTGATTCGATCCCACCCAACCGGGCCAGCCCGCCTCTCATGTAAACGCTTACAGGATTAACAAAGAAATCTATTGTTCTGTCAGACCTCGCATGGGCGGTATCCGAGCTTCTCTTTCATGGATCTCGCCTAACCGAGCTGGCCTGCTTCTCATGTAAACCACACAGATTTAACAAAGGAATGTATTGTTTTCCAAGATCTCGCCTAGGCGAGCCAGCCCGCCTCCTTGTAAACAGGCCCGAAGTGTATACTCAATTTATTCTCAATAAACCAATCGCAAAGAGAGTTGAAATGTTTGTTCAAATTTCGTTCCATTGTTTTAGCATTTTTGTCACTACGCAGGAATCGTCTGCGTACAAAAGTAGTTCGCAATCGACAGCTTTTGGCATGTCGTTGACATATAACAGAAATATCAGCGGGCCGAGAATTGATCCTTGTAGAACTCTCACATGATAGATAACCAGGACTAGAGAACTGTTTTCTTACGTTGACTAGGAAATCTCAAATAGCCTTGAATAATTTTATAACTTAAATATGATAAGCACGAATCTATTGAGTGGTGTTTGCGAAAACAAGATTGGAGACAATAAAGTATTTTGTTTTTATCCAAGTATATTTGAACTTTGTTATGTATCACTTTTTCTATTATTTTAGAAATCTGGGAAAACAAAGAGATTGGCCTATAATTTTTAGGCTCGTTTTTTTCAATCCCTTTTCGAAGAGTTGTTTCAATTTCGCTTCTTTACAACCATGAGGAAATTCCGACAAGGAAATGGATAGATTACATAGTTCTATTATGGGCTTTGCTAGAAGAGGCGCACCATCTTTAAGAAACTTTCCTGCGATGTTATCGATTCCTGTTGCTTTAGCAGTGTTAATTTCTTCTAAGAGTTTTTGAACATTTTCGATGGAGGTAGGATGCAAAGTAAATGATTTTGGGGATATCTTCAGATGTTCATAATAGTCTTTTACGTTTACTAGATTGAGTGGTGACCAAGGACGTTTTTCCACTAATCTTGAGGCTAATTTTGAAAAGAAATCTTCGAAATTTTCTGCAATAGTTTTATTATCAAAAGATAACTGGCCGTTTTTAATTGGATATATTTTTGAAGAATTATCTTTTCAAGAAGATAAACCCAACAAACTTTAGGTTTTTTCAAATTCTTTGGGTTTTCCTACGTTATCTTTCAATTTCTCAACAACCAAATGTTTCTTTTTCCTTTCTATTAGACTCTGAATTTCGTTGCGCGCTTTCTTATGCTCATTAAAATCAGTGTAGATTCTATATTTTTTAAGCTATCTAAATTACTTGTCACGATTACTTATCTTCTCCAGCACTTCGTCATCAACCCATTCCTGGGTACCTTTTTATTCGGGTCTCTTTTACTGGGGCTATTTGGTCGATGACTTTCGTTTATCGTGTCGAGAAAGTGGGAGTATGCAGAGTTCATATTGTCGAATAGCATATAATTTGGGAAGTTAGTTTGTTTTAGTTTTTCGAGGAAAAGTTTCATTGTGTATTTTTTCATAGCACAAATTTTAATATTATTGTGTTCATACATATTTAATATGGTTGGGTCCATTTTGGAACGGATAATTGTTCTCGTGCAGTAAATCAATTGATAATCAGATAATCCAACATCTATGACGCCATGTTGTGAAATG
Organism: Phacellophora camtschatica; assembly: GCA_036873815.1. Classification (NCBI taxonomy): domain Eukaryota; kingdom Metazoa; phylum Cnidaria; class Scyphozoa; order Semaeostomeae; family Ulmaridae; genus Phacellophora; species Phacellophora camtschatica. The sequence goes on from JAYJMH010017350.1 coordinate 9,760, forward strand.
TTTCTGGTAGAGTTCGTGAGTATATGATCGATGATTGTAGCTGATTTTTGAGTAATTCGAGGAGCTGATTTGATTATTTGCTTTAGTCAATGGAGGGAACAAATCCATGGAAGCCCCATTTAAAACCTCATCTGTTTTATTGGTTAAATTGACATTTAATCACCCAAGATGTATACACCTTGATCATCAAAGCATTGTTTTGGAGCTAGCTAGTGATAGTCTATCAAAGAATCCAATTTCATTAGGAGGCCTGTAAAAAAAAACCAACAAGAATTGGCCCTGTTTTTGGCAACCGAATATCGAAAACAATTTTTCCAGATCATTAGAGAAATTTTCTCTCATATCAAAAGCAAGGTATTTTCTTATATAACATGTTACTCCTCCCCCGTGTCTATTTTTGTCACATCCCTTCCCAATTGTAGCGTATTATTTCTTCCCGCTGTATGGGGGCATCCAATAAGTATGTAGGCATTAATTTTACGATATTCAATATTTAATGGTGAGAGTTAAAAATTGTCAAAAATTGCAGAAGGTAAAAGATAGTGATTTTAATAAAATAAATTTTTAATAATAATTTTGGTTGTTTTTTAAGTTCCTCGTTTTTCTGAACAGCTTTTTTTTAAAATAATCAGAAACGCCATGTTTGATATACCTGTGCCCAATTTTAATTCTACAGCATCAGGAAACGCTCAAACGGAAGGAATTTAATAGTTATCTGATGAGGTTCATACACGCATTTTTTGTAAGAAGTTCATGTCCGGCGTTGGTACCAAGATTTCTTAAATCCGAGGGAATTTTACCACCAAACGTTTCTTATCATTTTCTTAATTGCTATACCTTAGGAATAGTCTTAATTTATATTGATGTCCATACATGATCATCAGGATCCGACAGGTTTTCGAAGCCATGTCATGCTATATCAATCTAAAAGTCGGAAGGGAAGATTCAATTTTCCCAAAGTCTGTTTTCCGCGGTAAGTACGATGTGAAATTTGTTGAGCCCCTCGGGCATTATGTGACTTTTGTTCTCTCGAGTCCCATTTGCATTCTCTCGTGTTCCACTTAAGTTTCACTTGTGTGGTGCTTTCATGTTGTTGTAATGACAATCGTTCCGTTCCATCTCTCTACCAGTTTCTGGAACGCAATCGTTCCGTTCCATCATTTTACCCCCCAAAATGAACAAAAACATCCTAATTCGCATTTCCCTAATGATGTATTTTATAAAACTCTTTTCGAGGATTTCTTTCTGAGGATAATTTCTTGTTCTTGCAAATAATATATAATGGATCAAAATATCAAACCAATATCAAAATGGATCCTGTGTCTGAAAAATAAAAACCCCAAAATATGCTCGAAGGAGCAAGGGAAAGATATTTTCTTTGAATTAGACTCGGCAACATATGTTGAAATATAAGTTTGCTAAGCGAAATCAGTGTTCTTGGTTTACTCAGCCAGGTTGACGCATGCGTTCATTGCTAATTTAGCATCGTTCCGGTTTTTAAACCAGTTCTGGCTGTTCACACGGGAATAAAACGGAAAGCAATCGTTCTGTTCGACTTTTCGGATCACTTTTTATCGTTATGCTTTTTGGAACGAAACGAAACGGAACGGAACGGAACGGAACGGAACGGAACGGAACGGAACGGAACGGAACGGAACGGAACGGAACGGAACGGAACAAGGCCTTGATTGCCATTCACTCACACTACTATACTCATAAGTTCATTGAATTGCCAAAAGTTCACTGAATTGACAAAAGTTCACTGAATTGCTCCTTTGGCAGAATGGACGTAGAAACAATCCTCAGACCAATTTCGATAAAAAATCGGCTTAATTTATGTGCTCCGAAGAGCATAGCACAAAAATGTTTTTATGCGAACGCAAGCTCATTTTCAAAATGAGGTAAACAAGGATTTGTTTGGTATATGGCGCGAAATAGCAGGTCTCCCTCGTGTTATTATGGATTTCCAAAATTCCAGTCTATTACTAATCAAGCTCATTTTTATGTTGCCACTAAATTAATTTTTGTCATATCAAAAATTTCACCAGCACATTAAAAACAATGTAACTCTGCAAGAAAATAGTTATCTTGTGATGTGTAGGCCGAATATCATTAAAATATTCCCTATTTTCCAAATTAATAGAAATAAAAAAGGCAATGTGTGTTATAAGTAGCATTATATGTTACTTACACGTTTTAATAAAGCAGAACTTTTGTTCACTGATAAAACATAAAAATGGCTGTATAAAAATATTGCAAAAATTAGACCACATTTTCCAGGTACACCTCGTGTAAAATTATAAAGAATTTTAAAATGAACAAACCTTGTATCGTCTGTCCAATGTGGACCCACAGCATGAATTATTTTATTTGCAGTAAGTTTTCCTGCATTTGTTGTTGCAACGTTGCCGATTGAAATTTTGCCTTTATTTGCAACAATATTTTTGCATTCCGTCTGGATACTCTGTCCTCCAGCAGATAATATGGCTCCAGCTACACCACCACCCAACCACAAGTCTTCATTGGCTGGATTAACAATAATATCTGCCTCGTGTTTGGTGATATCTCCTTGATACACAGCAAGAATTTGTCCATTCTTAGTTCTGTATTTGCACTTTATAACAGACATTTGACTTGCAGAAATAACAAAAAAATCATCTCCAGCGTCATTTTCGTTGCGACCAATACCAACGTGGTCTTCCTTTTTGTTGATGATCACCACACCTGCTTCCCGCTCAATCCCTTTTGCGAATTCCTTGAATGACAGCGCACTGGTGATCCTTTTCACCCCATGTCCTTCTAAAGATACCTCCTTCGTTACAAACGTCAACTCAATTGATCGTACCTTCTTTGTCACCTCATCTACAGATTTTCCATGTCCTGATACTTCAAAAGAACAACCATCTTCTGTCTTCTTCAAAGATATTCCATTGTCTTGGTAATCCTGCTCTAGTTGGTCAATGCTCCCCTTTGCAAGCGTCTCAATCGCTTTTATTTTTCCATATGTCAAAGGAAATATTCTCGTATGAAATGCATTATTCTCTAAGAATCGTTTGAGCTGATCTTCCACTTTCTTGCAGATATTTTTCACTCCACTAAGCACAACATTCTGGTTGTCTAATGCAATAGCTATGCAGTTTTTTTTCTGAATATTTTTAAGAAATAGAGAACCTTTTTGACCATTCAAAAGAGGAAAATCGTGCTTACCCAATTCAATTGTAACATCGCCAACATTTTCTTTAAATGCATCAATTGCTTTGGTTAGGTCTTTCTCTGTAATGCCAACAAAATTAATCTCATTTTGTTTCTCATCGATGTCAAAAGTCATCTTAACTTGAAGCTCTTGGACACAATTACGTGCACTTTCATAGCCATCCTTCTTCAAAAAACGACAAAGATTAGAGCTAAACTTCAATGGTCGTTCCCTTATAGCAGTGAGCTTAATCATCAATTTATTCACAACTTTCTTTATCTGCTTCTCTTCTCCAGATATAGTAATACTACTGCCTTGTTCCAATATCTTCACGTTATCCTGCTTTTCTAACTCTTTGAAGTATCCAGTGGAAGACAAGAGATATACTTGTTCCTCTGATAAGTCCAAATCTTGCTTATCCAAATCAGGTTTAGCCGTGAGCTTTTTAAATTCACGTTTGACATCATCAACTCGCTCGGATGGTCCTACGATCAGCCACTTGTCACGTGCAGTTTTTTCCATCCTGATGTCAGCCATTTTGTCAGCAATTTCTCGCTTGAAAGATTTTTCATCAAACAAAGTCTCATCAGCATAAACTTCTTCGGACTTGTATTTGTTGCAAAATTCTTGAAATACGTCCTCGGGGTTTCCTAAGTCAGGACTCGGCTCAAAGCATGCATAGGAATCTGTAGATTTTCCATCATCACACAATATTTTCCTAAGGTAGACCTCAGTTTGCAGTTTATCACATAACTTCTTCTTATCTTTGCTCAAAACATAATCAAGAACTGCCGCATCGACTTTAACTGATATCACATCAGGACCTTTGTTTAGTATTTTCCAAAGGCGTTCTGAGAAAATAAAATAACATGTTTCACTATGGGTTAATTAATCAGTTGATTAAATTCATTATCTTGCTGTCGCAAAAAAAGTAAAAACAAATTTACAAGAAGAAGACTTAGGCTTTTCAAGACTTTTCAACATATTTAAAGACTTTTTAAGACTTTTCTGCACCATTATTCTATTATTCTCAATGCTTTGTAAATTCAAGATCATCGACATACTTTTCACGTTTTATAACTCTACGAATCTTGGAAAACAAAATATGCCTGTGCAATGGACGGTAAAATCCCATCAGGAAGAAAATAGCTTTTGAGCATTCAGCGTGCGTGATTTTGGTACTTTAAAGCTATGGAACTGCCTCTTGGGGAAATATAAGTGGCATATTTAGTGTTTTTATTAAACTAGTTATCAGTGTACTCATATAACATATGATTTCAACGCAGGCAATCAAACAACAGCAAACAAAACAACAAAGATTTACTCATATAGTCTATTTTCATCAGGCTGAGCAAAATGATAAATGTAAAATCCATTATTTCCAATCGAAAACCGTGCTATTTTGCTTGAACCATGAATCTTTTATGGAACGAAATCTGCTTTGCCAAAATCTGCCTTGCTGTGCCTAATCAAAATGTGACGGTGACTCGTCTCTTTTAAAACAATGAATCAAGAAAAACCATTGTTTTTTCTAAAAAAAATATATTACCTGTAACAAACGTCGGGTAGTAGTCTTCGACAACAAGCCTACATTTGTCCAAAACAATATCTTTGCTCTTCAGACGCATGAGACCTAAATTAAAAAAATAGATGCTTCATTTTTAACCACTGCTTCGTTTTAGAGAAAAATATATTGATACCAAAAATGTTCATACATGAATTTAAAAATTTAAAAAGAAGATTGAGAAAGTAGAACGTTTTTCAAGATTTTTGACATAAAAAACCTTTTTCGTTCCACTTTCTTCATGGAAGGATAAGCTCAAGATGGTATGTAGAATAAAAAAAAATGCTTTGACATCAAAAATGCTTGTCCAGAAAAAGTTTCATCATCATCATCATCATCAGGTCGAGAATTCTCGGATCCACCTGACGTGTTCCCTCCAACCCATTCGATCAGTCATCAGTGCAGGAATGTCCTCAAGGCGCAGGCCAGTATCATCTACCAGTTGATCTGTGTAAACGCGCAGGGGTCTTCCAATAGATCTTTTTCCGTTTAATATTTTTAAAATGAAGTCTGCAGATGCAGTAGAGTTGCAAATTAAGCATTCAAAAAGTCATTTGTCAGCTCTTTACATTCACCTGAACGCGCCTAAATTTCAACCCCACCAAGGCAAAATTTGAATTTCTGAACAAGTTTTCTATATTACGAAAGAAACAAGCACACGTGTTGATCAATAATCTCTGAATCTATCCTTCTATTGACAGAGCAAATCAAAGTAGAATTACATTTACTGTAATACCGAATTAATTCATGCTATGCAAAGAAAATGTTAATGTGTAGAACATCAGGAATAGTCTGGAAAAGTATACAAGCACAAAAAACAATTTCAAAATTTACATTCAAAATCAAGCAACCCGCAATGGCTTTATGGTAAAGTCCTTTTAAACTGCTTTTGTGAAGACATTTTTTAAAAATTTGTTTCTTTTGATCTCTTTCAAAGTTATGGTGATGATACCTTTCCAAGAGTTATTCCAACCACAATCAACCACATTCTCAACCAATTCTCAATCATATTCTCAACCATACACTCAACTACATTCTTGCAAGACTAAGATCATTTCGAGAATGATGTTCATGTACAGGGTGACCCAAAATGAAGTTGGGGCGTTTGAAAAGTCACCAAAAATAGAGTGAAATAAATTAACTTTTCAACGTTAAGAGCCACCTGGTTTTGATGCATAGTATAAAGCAGTTATGAGAAATCAATAAATCACGTTATTGAAGTTTCATATGCACAAGGATGTTATAATTATGTTGTGGAAGTATTACATGCTTGATTAAACACGTAAAATTAGTATTTTATTCAAATTACAAAGTTTTCGAAAAAGCATAGCTTAAATTCAGGTTTTAACTTACGTCATCATTTATTTGTGTTTTTAATAAGACAGTTTATTAATTTAGTTTCATCCTTAATCTCAGCTACAAAAGAAATCTTTGAATTTCGTAACAAAATCAAAATTTGGTGATTTTTCAAAAGCCGCAACTTCATTTAGGGTAAGCCGGTATATATTTGCAAAAGTTGAGAACATTTCAAAGCAAACCTTTTAAATCTTTGAATGTAATAATTGCAAATTCACTGCCTTCTTTGTGTTCTATTTCAAGAACACCATCATCCTCTGCAATACTTCTGAATTTTAAATCAAGACAATCATCCGTAGTCGATTTCGCAATTCCAGTAACAATTAATTTGTCGCAGACTTGCAGTCTCTTCAATTTAAGTTCATTTCCATCGTGAACCTTCCTTTTCAAATAGTTCTCATTCACCCGCACCCAATCTTAAAAAAATTGACATTATTTAAAAAGATAATAAGTGAAAACAGTTCTGAAAAATAAAAGTCATCATTTACAAACAAGACATTTCTGACCGGTTTCCCAAACGCACTCTCTTAACCTGCCATAATATTTTTATTTTGGGGTTATTTGCATGGCAAATAATTCTCCTAAGCAATGCAACGTTAAAGCAGCTAACTTAAAATTTTACAAGAATTCAGAATAATTATTAAAAGCATGATATCTTTGTGGAAAAAAATACGCCCATAAAAAAGTATTTAAGTCTTTCGTACCAATTTTATCTGGCAAGAGAACCATAACTGAAGCTCTATCATGATTATATGTGACATCTTTAGCTTCTCCACCACAAATAAGCTGAATGTACAATCCAAGTGAGTCCTTGTTTGTCGTCTTACTAATGTTGCTAATGATAAAGATATCATCTTGAAACTGCACGGGCTTTTTCGGAACTGATTTCTTCACAGTGAATCTGTAGCCCCCCGCAGCGTGATCTGTTTTAGCCACCATGCGATTTGCGTCTAAAAAAGTGAAAGACACTCTATTTATTTACTTATATATACATCTATAAGTACTATTCCTTGACACATATTGTTGATACAATGATTGATAAATTATTAAATAAATTCATTTACTTGCAGATTTTCTTCCCTTTGTCACCATCAAAAAATTAACCTTTACTAAAAATTGAATTTTGTCAAAAAACAATGCGATTCAATCAATTTTCGCTCACCCATTTCGTCACAAAATGTTACTGAAGGTGGACTTGCATCCAAATTATTCTTCTCAATTTCACCACCTTCGGTTTTCAGATACAAAATCAAAAGTGATTTGGTTATTTTCTCAATATCACCTTGAATTTCAACTTTTCTTTCGTCTATTGACCTTATTTCCACCGGAACCTTCTTGCATACAATGTCATAGTTCTTTTCCTTCCTTTCTTCATTTCCCTTTTTTTTCACAATTCCATTTTTCGGCATAAAAACCAATTTCTTGCCATATAGAATGTGTTGCTCTCTTCGCAGAATTTCTTTTGCAGCTGAAAAAAACAATAAAATAAATAAATTTGCCTAGTCAGGTGTTGGTTTTTACGACCAATATGAATTTCGAAAATTCTTATTGATATTATAAAGCATTACAAGATGTCACAAGCAGCATTAATTCAAAAATAATTTCAATTCCAATTCAGAAGCAGCAGCAATACCATTCATTAATCTACCGGCATTGTAGGTAGGGACAATACGATTTTAACTATTCTAATTTATCGCTTATTGATAATAAAGTTTACAGACAATACCCAATCAATGTTCCAAAAGTAAACTAAGATAATCAGATTAAAATCAAAGATAATTAATTTAAGTAATATTATATTATGGATAGCAACTTGATACCAACGATAAAATAATAACCAAAATCTTTCACGCTTGCTGCACAGAAATATGAGAATTTGAAATATTATTAAAGAAGCTTCAAATTTTTAAATAAAAACTAAAGTGGTTGCTGTGTCCAAACTTATTCCGAATGAGCACCATCAAAACTTACCGGCAGTCTCTTTAAATGAAACTGTTGGTGGACTAGCAGCAAGATCTATTTCCTTAATTTCTCCACCACCGGATCTCCGCACGTTCTCCAAATAAGGAATCAGTAAATCTTTTTCGACACTCTGAATTTCACCGTGTATTTCTAAAACATTTTCTTTGATTGTGTCGTTCTTTTGTTCGGCAGCAATTTCCTCACTTTGTGCCAAAAGCAAACGCTTCACATTCATCTCCTCACCACAAAACATGTACGACTCTTGTTCCAATACTCGTTCAATTCCTTAAAAGTAAATATTAGTAAACATCATTTAATATTCTATCAAGAAAGCTTCCACAGAAATTGCAAACGTCAAATTCAAATTTTAAATAGTCTAATTTTAATATCGTAATGTTTCGAATAAACGCACGGGGTGTTTATTGAATTTTTAACATATTGGCTCATTCATTTGAATGGGCGTTTAATAGAGGGGGCGTTTATCGAATTTTGGAGTTTACTAAGATGTTAACCAACTATGCATAATCGATAATAAAACTTGCAATTAATCCTGTCTTAATCCTATGTAAAACGTTACAATTGATCCCATATTCTTGCCATAAGAGTAAGGCTACAATCAATTTTGAGTAAAAACCATAAATTTATTTTCCTTGCTTGAAGAGGGTAAAATAAATTTTAAGGAAAGATTATTGATACGAACCATAGAAACATGTAAAAAATTAAATAAAACTATCAATAATGGATCAAAATGTAAATCATAAAATTAGCATTATAATATCAAATGGGTCACCTAAAACGTTACAAATTTATTTACGACATTTTTTTGGATTCCCTTCGTGAGTGTTCTGTATAAGAATACATTATCTTCCCCCTTCCCAAATACAATTTAAATCAATAAATACCGGGTGTCTCAAAAAAAGGGAAACGTTTGCTGATTTATTAGCTGACAGAATATTTTGAATTACCGTAAATGAGATACTACGATATTGCCAAAGGATTGACTTGAAACGGGCAATTTATTTGGACAAATTCGGTTTATTCATGCAATTCTTAAGTTATTGGCTATTTTCTTAAATGCTGTTATAAAAACATTTTAAAATCAAATAGAAACTTTGACAATGCCTGGTCAACATTTTAGTTTCGCTACAATTGCAAAGAGAAGTGTTACGGACGGGCTAAACTAGGCAACATTTTCGTACAACTTTGTTGCATGATCACCAAAACAATATTGCATTAATTTTTATGACATGGCCAAACTTGTGAGACAAAGTTGTCAGAAATTTCCTGATACATCGAGGTACTGCCGGCTATCGCAAAAATCTTGCTTATGGGTGCTGGATGAAGAAAAAGAATGTTCGCCATGCTTTAAATTTACCAAAATCGTACCATGTAACGCGCATCATCTCTCGCATTATTTCGCGCCAACTGAAGAGATGATGAGTTGAATTTAGACTTACTACACAAGTCGTAATTTGGCTAAAGATATTGGATGAACGTTACTATACTAGCAACACAGTCTCTGTATCGCTTTCTGAACTGATATGCTATCAACAACAACAACAACAACAACAACAACAACAACAGTGGAAATAGAGGGACTGTGTAACCAGTCTAAATTACGACTTGCTCGTGTGCTCTTACAAAACTTGGCTATTTCTTGTAGCCTCGCTATGAATCTTCTGTTCCGTGGAATAAAACAGCTTAACCAAGAAAGCCTGATTCTGTGTTCTGGAAATTGCAAACAATCTTATCGACGTTGTTTTTCAACAACACATTGTCATCATCAGGTTGGATCAACTCCACAGTATTTTACCGAAGGAATAACCTTTCCAACAAAAGCTATTCTTTTGATCTTATTTACATTTTGCTATTAAAAAGAAGCATGGTTGACTTTGTGTTGAAAATAAACATTTTTAACTTGGGTCAGTTTCCTTCGTGAAACTTTGAAGCGGAGTGCAAAATTGAGATGCAAAACTAGTGTAGTAGATAATTACCGCGTCGGGTACAAAATTCCTTTTCTTCTGTGCTCCTATAACTCCACAATTTGCTTAGAAATGACATTTGTTTTTTTTTCATGCAAAATCTAATTGCTCACATAAATGCGCGAAGTCCGCGACCAACAAAATTTCGAAATTGCATTCACTGTTATATTCCTCCAAGACCAATGGTACAATTTAGGTTCTTCGATTTCAAGCAACTCGGATAAAAAAGCAAAAATGTGCATCTTCCCAGAACCAGCCGGTTGATCACGCACCAAGATTTCTTCTTCTTTTTAATTTGCAGTCGATCACAGTCCAGTCTTGTCAACAAGGAAAACTCTGGAATGAAAGCTAAATCCGCAAAATCTTCATCGACTGGCCTATTTTCTTCAATTATCCACTGAAATAGCGTTATTTTCTTGGATTCTTCATTCTAGTCTTCTGATCGGTGTTACAAAAAGTTGTAACGGCAGCACAGAAATTTACTTAAAAAGATATCAAGCCCTTGTTGAGCGTGTGGGTTTTTCTCCGCATCTCCTTCACAGTAGCGAAACTGAGGGCCTGATGTAGTGAGGCTAAGTTGAACTGTCCGACAACACCATGCCAAACTGAGAAACATAGTCATTCAGCACAACAAGGGCAGACTGTGTATTAGCCAATGAAATGATTTGTTTACATATGACGTAATTTCAAAAGAAGAACCAATCAGAGAACACTATTTCATGCTTTCATTTTCTGCTCATGGCGGAGGGGGGGGGGGGGGTCTAGCAGTGGAGAAAACAACACTCTCGTTTTTTCTTCGCGACGAAAATATACTTTCGCTAAAACTCAAGATATTTCGCACGTGAATAGACCGATAAATTTTTTCATAGCTGGTTGCTGGCACTAAGCGCTGCGTCCTTTGGTCTTTTCGTAGTTATTTGTTTTTCACTTCCGCGTGTTTCCCTTTCTATACTACCACCCCATGCCAAACGACTGGTACTTCTCGAAAATAAATAATGCTGTAAATTAAATCATTTGCCTGAAAAT
>JAYJMH010017361.1:0-20834 GCA_036873815.1 Phacellophora camtschatica
GGATAAAACCTAGTGTCATCAAAGCTTCTTTCCTACTTTTGGCTAAACCATTAACACACATATATAACACCTCATTTAATACCGGAGTTATGCCTGACATTTGGAAAATTGCAAAGGTAATCCCAATCTTTAAAAATAGTGAGAGATACAATCCAAAAACTTACAGGCCTATTTCTCTCTTAGCATGTTTTGAAAAACTCATTGAACACATTTTATCAAAACGAATGACTTCATTCTTAAGGAAAAATGAAATTCTTTATGACCTCCAGTTTGGCTTCAGAGAGGGTCATTAAACCATCAATGCCCTTTTAGAACTCATCAACAATATACCGGGTGTCTCAAAATAAAGTTCACCCGTTTGGTGGCTTGTACTTAGAAACCGGTAGGGCCAAAAACATAAAATTATTTTGATGGCAACGTCCAAGGGACGTAATTAGATTATGTGATACGAAAAAGGTGGGTGCGACCAGCTTTAGGCATTTAAAAATCAAAAATAAAGTAGGCTTGGTTGCTATACATCCAAGTAAAACTTTGTTTTCTGTGCTCTACGTTTTTGAAAGTCCAACCGGTATAAACTTTGAGACTTCTTTTTGGGGTTCAATACTTTATCCAAAACTGTCCACATCTCAGTAATTCTTGTGGATTTGTTATCAAAGAGTTCTTCAGAGTATATTTTTTTGGACTGTCTGATGGAGGTAATCGATATATTTTGATATTTTTAATATTTGACTTTATTTTGAAAAGTACGATTCTTTGTGTATGCATGGAAAAGATGGTTTTTTTTAATAATATTATTTTTCAAAGAAGTAGAGATCCAAGGTTTATCTTTAATTCTCTTATTGGAAACGAATTTCAAAGGAAATTTTTCATACGCCTTGCTAATTATATCGTTAAAAGATTTAGCACAAATGTTATCATCTGTTTCTGAATATAAAGATTGTAAAATTTCTGCAAAGTTGGCCATATTTTTGTCGCCAATAGAATACAGGCCATCATGTCAGAGTTTGAAACTTTTCGATCAACATAACAACTTGGCTCACAGTGATTTATGTGTCTGCAAAAACACATATGTTTTCCAAATGGTATCTGATCAATCAGTAGTTGCTATTCGACCTGTCGACTGAGAAGACCTCCTTCTTCTCAAACTGTCTCTTTTCTTTTGTTTTTCTCTTTATTTTAAAGATTATTACTTTATTTAATTCAAATTACACAATTTTAAATAATATTTACTAAGACAGTTTACGTTTAAATTAAAAATGGTTTTAAGAATAATGAATATCCGAGTATTTTATTACAGTTCCACAAACAATAAAACCAAAATGGGCCTAAATCTAAATTCAATTCACCTTCTTGGCTGCTTCTGCCCACGTCAAAATAGGCGCTTTTGGAAGACGATTCTTTGATCTTCTGCCAATAACATATGTCTCATCTTTTTCATCGTCATCCATTATGATTATGTAAAATGATTTTTTGCAATTTCATTGATAATTCCTGCAAGCAGACGGCTACAAATTAAGTGGAGCTGACTTTGACTTTGTGTTTTTCCCCAATTTCACCGCCATTTTTATATGCGCGCTTCAATGAAAGTCAGGTTCAACTTGATTGTTCCAACCAAATCACGTGACAAGATGGCGGAGAATGGGGGAGCTTCAGATTTTGAAAGAATTCTGTTCGTATTGCAACAAAATAAAAATAGTTTCCTGCCTTTCTTTTTTAGACGAAGATATTTTTCATAAAAAAAAACCAACAAACTTAATTTGTTAATATTGAAATAGTTGAACAATTCATTCACAAGTTGATTTGTTTACATTTTCGAATGAGCAATCGTTGCAGCATTTACAATCATGTGGTGCAAATTGAGTAATGTGATTGGTTAATTTTAGAACGCCAACAAACTACTCGCTGGATCCAACTGTACCAAACTTCCCCTTTCTTTCTGAATGTAAAAACTCCATTTAAAATTTTCATTTTGCTTTGATATACACGACATGTAATTTATAACTTGAAAGAAATCGCCTTTTCTGATAATAGATATTTCCATACAAAAAAGATTATAGATCAAATGTGTTAAGAGTTTTCAGAAGCTTATTTGATGTTCGCTAAATTAGCCGCCATACACGTTTTCTTTTTATAAGAAACCGCTTTGTAAGAAACTCACCGGTAAAAGGCCCAAAAATTTAAGAAACTTCCACTGGTAAATGAAAAATCACTAAGAAACTTTTTAATTTTTGATATAACCATTGTGCATGGTTTTACACTGATTGATTAACATTGTATACATTTAAACTACGTATTTAATTGATAGATATATGATGTTTGATCAATGATTTATAGTAATGATTTTGATTGATTTTAAACTTGTTTTGCAACGTTTTTGATACTTTACGTGCGTTTTTTCAAATGTGCAAATAAGAAACTTTTAAGAAACTTTTACTAGTAAAATGTGGCCAAAAATGCTCCAAAATTAAGAAATTTTGACTAGTGAGGCTTTAGTTAGGTTTCTAATAAAAAAAAACGTGTATATAAATACATTTATCTAGAATATATCGAATGGCTATACGCGATTATACAACAAGGCCAAATGTGTCAGACAAACAATAAGAAGTTTAGACATTAGGGGATTTGACCTTAGGCCAAAACCTAACCTTTTACTGTCAGCATATGCAAACACTACACACGATAAATTCTCAAATCGTGGATTTGAACTTATGGGGATTTCACCTTAGGCCAAAACCTAACCTTTTACTGTCAGCATATGCAAACAATACACACGATAAATTCTCAAATCGTGGATTTGAACTTATGGGGATTTGACATTAGGCCAAAACCTAACCTTTTACTGTCAGCATATCAGAACAGCTGTTACTCTTTCCGTCCCATGAGAGTCACTGACTTGGGTAGGGGGCGCGTCCTACATTTTTGGGGCTGGGATTTCGATTTGGATAATATATTTTTGGGTCTTAAAATTGTTCTTAGAAAAACTTAATTTTGGCTTTTAAAAATTTTTAATCTTATATTTTGGGGTAAAATATTAAAAACCAGCATAGAAATGCGCCATACGATCGTATTTTTTGGTATGCTCAAGATTTCCTCGGACACGATAGGGGATCCAGTTTTCAGTGTTTTAACGATCTTTAACAATACTGATTATATTCAATACTATGATTCAGATTTTCCTCTCGGCATCGAGTGCTGGTTTATTGTTTGCTTAATGTTATCCAATTACTGCAAATATTTTTGTATTGTTAATTCAGCTATTTGTACAAAATCTAATACGCTACTTAACAAATCTAAAAATCTAGAAACATATAACGCATCTAAAGGTCTAAAGCAATCATAAAAATAGTTAAACAAAAACTTTACATTTTAATATAAATGTAAAAATACAAGTTGAGAATAAAAATTATCTTGATCAAACCAGCAATGAATACCAGCAATAAATACCAGCAATTTACGTATTTGATTTTCAAAATATTGTGGATAAATGTGATGTGATTTATTGTAAATGATTGTGATCGTCCTTTGACGAACTTTTTATGTTTCAAAAGAACCTGAAGAATATCACAATGAACTGTGCTGGGATCATACATAAACAGCTTCAAACATTTTTGCGGAAATTGATTATTTTTATAGTTCATTATTTCAATTAATTATGTCAAATACTTAACTTTTCTTATTCTATGCAAGAAAAGCGAGCAAGCTCTGAAAGCAAAATAAATTATCATAATTATCATGTGTAATTCAGTTTGATTATAACCAGGATATTTCATTCTCAATCAAAATGTGAACTACAAAAATCTTCCATTCAAATAGAAAAATCCTTTGATATAAAATTACAAAATCTAACTTTCGCAACAGTAACAAATCAACACAGTTTTTTTTTTAAATAACATGCAAATGCAACTGAACTATAAAGTTATAAATGTTAAGCAAAATAAAAATATATTTGTGACTGATTGAATAAAAAGCAAATATACTCTCAATTTAACCCATGGGTCTTTCTTCTTTGTTTAATATGATAATGAAAATTGCTGACGAAATGCACATCAGTTGCAATAACATCATCATTTCATCATTTCAGTGTATTAATCACAAATATTCCGTCTAGTCTATCAAAACAAAATATAAATGTACAACGCATAACAACAAAATAATGGGATTGTTTATCTATTGTATACGTAAAACACAAAGTTATAAAAATATACCCTTCGTCTATGTGCATTGTTTAGTTCTTCAAGCTCCTCAATCTTTTGGCTGATGAACCTGGAACAAACATATCAATTAAAAAATAAGTAAATTAAATTATTCCGCTACGATAAAAAAAACCCAAGTAATGATAACATTGAATAAATCCAGGTTCTTAGAGAAAAAATACAGCAATGATGAAGATCTGGTTCTCCTCCTTGCTCTAAAGCGCCATTGTTTAGTGTAAATACGTCGTCAAAACTTCAGTAATGATGCAGCTATGGATAACTCTAACACCTCTTTAACTCGAACAGTTTCACGAGTCTCTTGAAAGTTTTAGTAAACGATTATTTATGTATAAGCAACTGTACTAGCGTTCTTCTACAAATTAAGCAATTTACAAGAGGCAAGAAATCAATTTTTTAATTTATTGCAATTAGAGGAAGCTCTTGTGCTTTTATAGTAGAGCACTGTGGCCATGAAAATGACTGTTTAAGCCGAGTACTATTTTCAATTACCCATACCATTTTTAATTAATCTAACTAACCAAATAAGCAACTTGAGTTCGAAATTTTGGAATGAGCAATTGGTGTTTCCCTTCAGAGTTCGATAAAACAAAATTAAACCTCATCAACTAACAACATAAAGTTTCACGAAACAAAAAATTAAATACACAAAATAAAAGAAAACCCACCAGAATTTCGTCTTCTGCTTCTCGTAAAAGCAAGTTGTTGACTTTCTTCAATCATATCAAGATCAGCTGATCTTCGCTTCTTTCCATCGTGCCTCTTTTTCAATTGCTCCTGCCTATGTTCTCCACATTGCTCTTCAGCTCTTTTGTTTGATGTAATTACGTCGTCAAAAACATCATCTTTTATTGTTGTCGTTGTTGTTGCTGTATCACCAAAGGCAGAATTCGATTCTTGAAACGATGACAATACTCTATGTTCTGATTGGTTAGAATTTCTTTGCTGCTGCATAGTTTTCTCGATCTCTTTATTTAGTATTTCTTCGCAATTCTTTATTGAAACCGGATTCAGTTTCTCATCTTTTTCAATCTTCTGCTCTATGCTTTCCTGTGTCTTTCTTTTATCTTCATCCAGTGCCTCTACACTTTTACTGTCAGTGCAGACATCTACGATTTGTGTTATTTCTTTAGTTGAATTCTTAACATCATGTTCTTTCAAATTGGAGCTTGATTCCAATTTAATACGGTAAGATTCTTTAAGATCAGCTGCAAGCATGTTTTCAGATTTTACATCTTTTACTGTTAATGAAGGACCAGCCTTTATCTTCCGTCTATCAGAAACTGTTAAAGGATTTTTTAATTTCACATTCAAATCTGATAATTCTGAAGGAACTGAAATTGCATTACCTTTTTCTAAACCACTTAATTTCATTTTAATCGCATTTACTGCTGATTCTATTTTCCTCCTTTTTGGTGACCGAGGCGAATCAATATTCTCACTGCTGTCAACATTGTGAAGAACATTATGACACTTAGGCTTAGCTGCCAAATCCATTTCAACAGCATTTTGTTCTTCTTTGTGTAAATATTTTGTATGAGATTCACTTTCTTTCGTAACGACACTTTTTGCTGGAGGCTTAATAGAATCCCTCAAAGGCTTAATAGAATCTTTCAATTCCTTCAAAACAGAGCAATCACTTTCAAAATCTTCTTCGTTATTTCTCTTTCTGGAGTTCTCTTCTAAATTCTTTGAATATCCAGCAAAGCCTATATTTTCAAAGATATTCCCTTCTATCCGTTCTTCTTTATTTTCATCGACAGATAAACTTTCACCAAACTGTTGTTTGCAATCTTTGCTGTGCTGCTTCAATTTTAAAAATGACACATCAACAATGGATGAATCAGACTCTTTTCCTGACACAAACGTTGTCGATGCAACATAATTTGATTCAGATTTCAATTTTAATTGACTTCGTGAAACAGTGCCATCTTTACTATTTTCATTTGAAGTTTTAATTTCCAATGTAGCATTATTTTCCTTCAACGCAACTGTTTTTGATAGAATATCTTTGACCTCACCTCTTTCTTTCACCGTCACTGTTTTAGGTCCTATTTGTGGGCCTTGTTCTTTTGTTGCACTAAATTTTTCTCTCTTTTCTTTCATGTCCCATCTACTAACCTTTCTGACTCCGTGATCAACTACCTGCCTTAAATCTCGTCTTTCGTTGCCACTCGCTGTCAGTATGTCTTTCTCTTTGACGTCTTCTCGGTTTTTCTCAATTATTTTATAATTCATAATTAAATGTTCAATACGTTTTGATTTTTGCTGCTTTAATTCCTGCTTTTCAAGAGATATTTTCATGTCTTGGTCTTCCTTTTCCAAATTTATTTCTCGTTCCTTTCTCTCTCCTTGCTTTGTTTCAGTGTGTTCTTTTCTTTCGCTGATTTTTTTTGTCTCAATGTCTTTTCCAAAATTTACAAGTTGTATCTCTATTCTTTTAATATTTCCAGCAGTATTACTATATTTGGATTCATCCCTTCTGTCGTTCTCAATATCTTCTGGTACGTTGTCAGCCTTACGACAAATATTCGAATTTTTCCTTTCAAATGTTTCTTCTTTCAAATTCAAATAATCTTTTTGTGTGATTCCTTGTTTCTTCGTCTCCATAGATTTCATTTTTGAATCTTCACTTTTCTCTTCATTTTTCTCATTCACAAAGCTTGATTTATCACATATTTCATCATTTAACATGCACTCTTCCTTCATATTCGGCAACATACCAATTATTGATGACTTTTCAATGCACTTCTCTTCATCTGTAGAATGTTGGTTAGTGTCAAAAAGCCCTAATAAAGATTGTGCAGCATTCATTTCTTCAACCTGTCGTTGTGAAGGAGCTCTCTGGTTAGAATTTGGGGATGTCTCTAAAATTGACTCTTGAGATGTGTCCTGACAATTTGTTGGCGTCTGAATGCTCATAACGTTGCAATCTTTCTTTGATGCAGAAGCACTAACTGATAAAGGCAAATTTACAGCTGGGTTCTTCGTTGTTCCAATCCCAATTTCTGTTTCAATCAGAAGATCCTTATTTATAGCGTCACTTTTTAATATAGAAATCACAGATTGAATTTGAGAGGTCTTTGTGTTAAAATCAAGAACACTAAACCTTTTTACTCCTTTTGTAATGTCGTCTACGACAGCGCTATTTTCTGTAGTTTTGAGCATACTTTTGGCATCACTACAATCTGCCTTTAAAGTATGACTGGCAACTAAAACACGCTTGCTAACGTTTGTGTTTTCTTCAACAACACAATGAATGCTCTGAAGTGGTTTACTTTCTATCCCTTTTGAACCTTTTGGGGGACATAAATCGATTGCTGAATCACTTGACAACTTTGAGAAAGCTGAACAATACTCATGATCGACATTAATCTTTTTAGAAACCAATCCTTCATGTTTCAATGAATTATCATTAGCTGGTAACAAATTCACAATTTCCTTCATTCCTGTCAATACATTCCCCTTCACCTCCGTTTTATTATGCCTCAAAACAGGAAGTTTTTCTACTTTATTAATTTCCTTCTCTCCATCAATTACAAGCATATTTGGTGTAACAATTTTATTTTTGGCCTGTTCCTTTCCAATTTCCTTTTCATTTTTTTCCACTGAAACTCTATCCACTTTACCAATTTCTTTTTCTCCCTCTACAACTTGTGCTTCATTCTTTCTGTCCTGTTTCATAGGAGGCAGTATTTTTGGTGTTGCCATTTCAGTTTGATCTTTTCCAATTTCCTTTTTATCTTTTTCCACTAAAACTCTTTCGATTTTATCAATTTCCTTTTCTCCCTCTATAACTTTTGCTTCAACTTTTCTGTCCTGTATCGTAGAAGGCACTGTTTTTGGTGTTGTCATTTCAGTTTGATCTTTTTCAATTTCCTTTTTATCCTTTATTATTAAAACTCTTTCGATTTTATCAATTTTCTTTTCTCCCTCTATAACCTTTGCTTCAACTTTTCTGTCATGTTTCAAAGAAGACAATGATTTTGGTATTGCCATTTTAGTTTGATCTTTCCCAATTTTATCCTTTACTATTAAAACCTTTTTCACTTTTTCAATTTCTTTTTCTTCCTCCACAACTTTTGCATCATCTTTTCTGTTCTGCTTCCCAGAAACTAGTGCTTTTGGTGCTACAATTCTAGTCTGTTCTTTTCCAAATTCTTTCTCATCCTTTCCCAGTAAAGCTCTTTTTACTTTAACAATTGCTTTCTCTCCGTCCTTAATTTTTGCTTTATCTGTTCTTTCTTGTTTCGCAGAAAGCTGTGATTGTGACGTAAACATTTTAATTTGGTCGTTCATGTTTCCCTTTCTATTTGAAATTTTATCCTTTTCCACTGACAATTCATGTTCTTCTCTATTCGTTTCCTTTGCTTCGGTAATATTTTTTGATTCCCTCGTTCTAATAAGTGTTTCTGAAATTACACGAATACTACGTTTAATAAGATTGGTAATTTTCGAACCTTTGTTATCTTTTTGCGTTACGTTATCTTGAGTTTTAGACATGAAGCTTCTCTTTAATTCTTGGGTCTTGGAATTATCATCTGTATTTTTCTCTTTGCAAGTAAATGTCTTATCGAGTAGAGATTTATCATTGTGAACTTGCTTTTTTATTCCTTCTGGATCAGAAAGACATTTGCTGGGAGAAACCGTATCATCATTTCTTTTATCATTGGCCGATTCTTCAGTTAATTTGAACATGCTAATTTTCGAAGCACTATCATTTCCTGTTGTCATTAATAATTGCGTTTCCTTTGTTTTTGTTCTTGTTTGCTCTACCTGTTTACTTGAATTTGATGTATCAATTTTTTCCCTCGAGTTGATATTCTCATCCTTGACAGTTTTTTCAAAATTTGATAGTTCTGCTGTGTTAGAGTTAGACTTATTTTCATCCTTACCTTTGACATCAAGATTTTCGGCAGAAGTTTTGGTCACTCCGGTGCTTCCTTTGAGTTCCTCGCTTGTTTTCAGGAAATTCTCATCCTTTTTTACAGATACATAGCTATTGTCTTTCAATAACTTCAATCCTTCCTCAGTACTAATGGTCTTCGTATCTCCTGGCTCAAAATCCATTTGAATATGAGGTTCAAAACGTCCAGTTGACAGTGAATGAAATTCTGTGCTTGACTTCTCGTTCTTTTTCGTCACTTTTTCTCCTGTTGTTGCCTCTGCAGGTGGTAAGCCGGACTTTCTGTGTATACTTTGGTGTTTCTCATCATTAGTGTCTTTGAGAATATTCTTATTTTCTCTTTCAGGCGAAATCCATCCTTCTTTTCCGCTTCTGACTTCAAAACCTTCTTTCAGTTTCTTCTGCACTCTACCTGTTCTCTCAAAGGTTTTTTGCATTTGATCATATTTTACTATTTTTAGTTCCTCAGTGATTGAATCTTCATTCAGATCTTGTGTTCCTGTTTCTAAAATGTCTTTTTTGTGAAACTTTTGAAATTTACTCATATAAATAATCGGAACTTTTCGTTTGTCACCACTAGATGTCATGTCCTTTGCTGACACACAACTTAACCCTGAGCCGTGCAAACGGCGAGGATAATTCCCCATAAAAAAACGTTCCGGATGTCTTGTTTCGTGATCTTGACCACCTTTACCCAGTAATTGATTATCGCGTAATGTCTCCTCAGTAAAACCTGGCGTTTGCAACAATTTATTTCCCAGATCGTGACTTAAATGTGTATTGATAGCAATTGCTATTTCTCCTCTATCATCACTAAATTCGGAATCATTTCTTTTAGGGTGTTCTGTCAATATATTTTTGTGACTTTGGTCATCAACATTTGCTTCCTTAGAAATAATAGTGCAAACTTGTGAAACATTTAAATTCTTCCCAACATGACCTCGATCAAAATATTCATCAGCCATGCCAGTAATCGTGTCTGTAGCAGCTATCTTAATCTGCTCTGCTGTTTTCCTTGCAGTCTCATCGACAAAACTGTTCAAACTTTTATATGACGATATATCACCAGTTTGTTGTATATAAACCTGTTTCATCTGTACATACTTTTCAGATTTTTCAGATTTCTTCAGCTTTTTAATCAATGGTTCTGAATCACTACTTTCACTTTCATACAAACTAGCTGTTTCCGTCTCCACAAAATCCTCTTCTAAACTGTCCGATGACAAATAGTCTTCTCCAAGATTGAAACCTCGTCTTGGACGAAGACTCATTCCATGACTTGGTTTTCCACCATTTTTACCATCACCATTTGAATCAGTATTCGTTTCTCCAATAACGTTATCGTCCTCCTTCAAGTCTGTACTCCTCGTTCGCGTATGAGTTTCTTTTCCATTTTTACTTGTAACATGACAACGCACATTTTGGTTTTTGACGGGCATTTTCTCTTCAATCTTGACTCCATCTTGATGATCTACTCTCATGATTTTCACGACCATATTGTCAGGTACTTTTATTTCTTCTTTGCAAGAAACATCCACACTTAAGATATCTGTAGGTTTATCCACTGTCTTTTCAATTGACTTGACTTTTTTAGTTGTGCTTTCTTTCATAGCAATTTTAAATGCAGTGCTCATGTCAACAAATTTCATCCCCACATGTTCATCATCTGCAAAAACAATTGGATAATTCTCGCCATAATAAATTTCTTCAGGCATAAGTTGTTCTGTCTCACATGATACGGATGAAAACATGTTTTCATAAGCTTTCTCGATATCACGATGTAGAACATCCTTTTGATACCATCTGTAACTTCGTGATCGAACTTTTATTTCTTGTTCCGAGTGATTTAATTTCTCTACATAATTTTCTTTAACTTGAAGCTCTTTATGCAATACATTGTCGACAGTGGGCAATGATTTATCTCCCGTGTCTTTAACAGCTTTTCCCAGGCTCTGGTATCCTTCTGTTTCACCAATTCCATCTGGCTTTTTTTCTAATTTTGTGCCGATTGCTTTTTCATCGTTTTCTTCTAATAATGCTTTCTCCTTTACAGCAAAAATTACTTCATTAGGAGGGAAAATTTCCTCATCGTAACTATGATGAAAATGTTTCGTGTCCTTGCGTGTTTCTATAAGAATATAACCCTCTTTAGCATTGTCTTCAACAATCCGTCCTTCCTGAGAAACTTCTGGAATACTTTTAATACTGTCGTTGGAAACTAGTTTGGTCGTAAAATACTTGTCATTCGATATATGGGTTTCTTTGTTTCTCATTTCTGTGTCTTTCATGACATCTACAAGCTTACATGCTAATTCATTGTTTGATGACGCATCCAACGTATGAAATGGAACAAAAGGTTCGTTAACTGTCTCCATCATTTCACTATTGTTCTGCTTCACCTCTGCTTCTCTCTCCGTAAAACTCTCATTAAAGGAAAATGCAGTCTCAACATCTGAAACTTTATACTTCGGAGGTCGTCCTCTTTTCTTTCTTGGCAGATCTGGCATGAAAACATCCAAAGAATTTTCCACTAATTTAGGAGGTCGACCTCGTTTACGCTTGTTCTTATATTCTGTGACGTCATCTTCATCATTGCTTTCTATGCTTTCAAACTGACGAATAACTTCTAAAGCTCTTGTGTGTGATTCTCTTTTGGTCCTTCTCTCTGTGCCATCTTTTCCTCTTGCTGCAATATCCTTTAAACAATCCCCATCTAAAGACACAGAGATTGGTAGAGGTCCGCCATTGTATTCAATGTCAACAGAATTGATATTCCTTGATTTAGACTTTGCAACAATTAGTTTAGAGCCCTCTGGTACTCCTGGCAGTAGACTATCTTCACCAAACGTGAGTACACTTGTGCTCTTTTTCCTTGAAATACTTCCCAATGATGGACTTCCTGAGCCAGGTGTCCATCCGCGTTGCTGTTCTTTACTTTCTGTAGTATTTTTTTTTCGACCCACTTGATAATCCTCCCGTTTTGTCCCTCGCTCCAAATAATCACGTAATGTGCCCGTTCCAAAAGTTTGAGTGACGTGGTCAGTTTTGTGTCCTGGTGCAGAAGCAACATTAATACTGTAGCTCGGTACATCTTGTGAAGTAACTCCCTGCCTTGAGTAGCTATCAAACCCATATCCATGTTGAGCACCAAAATCTTCTTGACTGCAATGAGTTGATAGAAATTTAGCTTTGGAACTGTGGGGCGATCGGATTCTATTTTCCTTTATTATCACAGATTTGTTCTTCTTGGTTAAGTCTTGTCCGTATCCAGGCATCTTACTAAGTTCAGCTTCTCTCGCCAAAAGTCGTTCACTAAATACAGGAGTTTCTGTAACAGGGTATTCCCCACTAATTCCCATTCCCACTTTTTCATTTGCATTTTCTAATGCATTTGCAAGTGATTCTAAAATTCGAATGCTTTCTGATGAACACTGTGTGTTACTGTGTTCTTTTGCATGTTTCGTAACTTCGTCATTCCCAGTCGATCTTTTCTTGTTTGTACTGTTGTCTTTATAAACTTTATATCTCCCATTACTTTCAGATAATAGCTCGCTTCTGGGATTAGCTGTCGTGTCCGGCAATATCCCATTTGGAGGAATACCTGTCCCAACTGAGTACAACTCATGTCTAGAAATACCAGCCTCGTTGTTCGATATAAAATCGCTTCTAGAAACAGAGGCTTTGTGTGTTGGCTGATCATATCTGTGTGATCCAGGCCTTGGTCTGTATAAAACCTTATCCGACCCTGTTTGACAAGCTACTTCGCACCTACCATGTTTTCTAAATGAAATACACAAAGAACTTTCAACAAGCCAAGCAGGAGTGATTTTTCGTGAGACTTTGTCAATCGGAATACTTTCATCTGTTGAAACTCCTCGAGAAATGCCAATAATTTTCGTTCGATACTCATCGTGTTTGTCTGTTTGAATAGATTGTTGTCTGGCATCATTTCTTTGCCGAATGAAATCATTCCTCTCCCTGAGTGTCTGTTTCTGATTCTTTGGAGAGTTATAAAATGAGTAATGTGGGGAAGAATGCAAATCAGTATACCCGGAATAACCTAAAAGATCTCTGCTGACATCCCCAAGAACATCTCTTAACTGATTATCCACATCATCGTGTTGATTCGAATTACTAATATAATTATCGTATAACAAATCCATGGGTTCTTTTTGATTTTGCTTTTCATGCCTATAATCTGGCAACCTGTTAAATCGTGGTTTCTCTACGAGGTTCACATCACGTAGCTCTCTTATTTGAACTTTCAAAACCCCAACATCTTTTAGCCTTAGGTCACCACCTCTAGCCAAATTCCACAACCGTTTTGCAGCTGGACGAGGAACTTTAAATGACACCCTTAAATTTGAGTTGACTTGGTGAATGTCTGACCTGATCATATTTTCAAGAATGATGTAACTAAATAAAGAAAAAATAAATATATTATATTATTCACTTTATACTGTTTGTTTTCTCAGTTCATCATTCATAATATTAAAAAAGGATAATAATATAATATTTCCACCATAAATAAATGTTTGATATTTTCATGATTCCAACTCACATTTAATAATATGAGAATATACATAATGCCATCCAATTTTGAAGATTGAATTCCAATGCCAAATGCCATAATGCCAACCAATAATTTGACAAAAAATATATGTTTTCAAAATTATGTGTTCATGGTATAAAATCCTCAAACTTACATTTGCTTTACGTTTCACAGCTCATTGTTTTATCTAAGCAACTGTTCTTTGATTTCATTCATTCACATCTAAATAAAGTACCAAAAATGATTTATTTGTAATAATTTCTCAATAAAATGGTGTTTTGTTTGGGTACCCGTTGTCCATAAGATTCCAGTGGTATATTTAAGAGGGGGGGGGGCAACTGGCTTAAATCTGAAACCGGTTAGTTTGGCACCCTCCGTTAAAAAGTAATACAAATGAATTGAAAAGTTTTGGTGCCCTCCTTTGAAGAGCTCACATTACCAATTTTGTTCATATATTTTCAACCACAGGTGCCCCCTTTCACCCCCCCCCCTTTTAAAATCTGTCCTTGCAAGATTTTATTTACCTCAACAAAAAGAGTGTGGCAAGGCAAGGGTTGGCAAGCATTTCAAGAGTGAGGGGTCTGAAAGCCAATTTAGTCCTGTCTGTAAACACAATAGAAAGAGCAAGAATGCAGAAAAGTGGAGGGGCTTTACCCCAACCACTAAGTATGGTTCTGCTTTCCCTAAAGGCCAACACGCTCTTAATAAAAATCTGGCTAAGGCTCCACTATATATTAAAAGATTCCATTTTTAAACTTTGTATATGAAAAACTTTGTATATGAATAAACTTTATTTTTTAACATGAACATTTTTTTCAACATTTATGAAATCTGGGTATATATTATACAGTATAAAAAGTTATATACACAATCTTCACCAAATTAATCATCTGACATCATGTTCACTCCATTAATATCATTGAGCATTATGTAATCTTTGCCAAAAATTTTAAAAGTTTCTTAACAATTTTTCATTCACAAGTAGAAGGTTTCATAAACAAAGTGGTTTTTTATATAAAAAGGTGTAATTCAGGAGCCGTGCCAGAGTTGTGCCACACTAGAAATAATAGCTCTAGCATGGCACTGGCACATGGCTCAATGTCTGAATCAAACTTGAATTTCAGCTGAAGCCAGAACGTATGCGCAAGAAATTTCTGGCATGGCACAGCTCTGACACAGCATCTGAGGCCTAAAGTTACCTTTGCTTGCAGTTTCATTCTTATCTACAAAACATGCTCTGTATAAAGTTTACTTCAGAAAGTTAAGATATAAAAAGGGTTTGTTCAGCAAATCTTTTAATCAGTTAAAAACTATGAAACCTTGGTGGCAAATTTTTTATCTTCCCTTGCGAGTAGTATGGTGTAACCCCTCTAACTTGAATGCATTAAAATAACTAATGCCATGGGGGAAAATTTCCCCCAGTTTTCAAACTAGGCAAAAATTATCAAAGAAATATGATATAAAAATAACTGGGTTTGCTTGCTTTTTGCAACACCAACAAAGTTAAAAACTTCTTGCCCATCAAGTTATTACTTTCATATGCAAATTTTAGTGGTTGGGTTTTCAGACAATTTTGGACTTAATTTTGAATAAAAATGTCATATAGTGGTTTTCGCTCAAGTCCCAATTTGATGCAACATTATTCATGTTTGGAATATAAAGTTTGTTTTTAAAATATTACAACTTCTTAAAGAAAGGCTGCCATATTTCATAATTAGTTATCTACTCAAAACGTTTATGATCTCCCAGGCAAAACGCAAGAATTTGGAGCTCATCGAGACTTGGGCTTTGAAAGGTCAGCAATAAATGGAAATTGAAATCAAATCAAAACAACTCTTTTGTTTTTGTTGACAAGTAAATGAAATCAAAACATTCTTTTCAATGATCTTTGCGAAATCACTTAGGAAATTGGCAAGAAAAAGTCTATACAATCAACAAGGAATTCGTATTTCTCACAGGAATTATAAACAAGATAACATCCAGCAAAAACTTTTGTAAATTCGTCAAATAAAAGCTCACACGAATGATGGCCAAACCTGGATAGGCCAAGTCTTCGCAAACAGTAGAATAAAGTCTTCGTTCAAATATTTGCAACAAATGGCATCCGAGTTTCAACCCGCCTGCCTTTGCACTTCATACGAAGGAGCATTTTGCACCAAAATCTTTACTTTTTAATGTCATACTATACCTTGCTTTTTTGATTTCATTTGCTTCGAAAAGCTTTTCTTGGCATCGTGATCTTTTCTCATCTTGCGCAAGGTCACGGTTTCAAAGATAGCGGCCAATGGGCGGCGTCGTCACATCTTTCAAAACCATTGTTTCCTGCTGTCAATTTCTTGGATTTCTGGTGGGTTTCTTTCAAATTTGATAAAAAAATTTCCAAAATCAAAGCTAATTGTTAGCCTGTATCTTCATTGTTGTAATAAAATTTGATTCAAAATTAAACTGCAGAGCCGGAATTGATAGTTTTTCATTTAATTTACCAACTTTTACTAAATGTAGCCTAAAGGCTTTACAAACTAATTTCTCATTAGTAAATAAATCGTATAAATTGCCACTATTTTTTTTAGAATAAAAAAAATTGTTGAAAATTATAACAGAGAACTGGGGACAAGCTTGATCATTTTGGCGGGAATTTTAGTGAAAGCCAGTGACGACAAAAACATCAAGATAATATGTGGAAATTATTACGAATAGGTGCTTAAAGTGTAAGAATGGCTTTTTCTGAGCAGAAAGTTCCAGGCAATAAAACTGTTTTTGAATTCAAGCATAAAACATTTGATGAAAAAGATGGTGATGTCATGCAAGAAGAGCCTTTCCTTGAAAAAGAAATTTGCCGAGAAAATTTGTTTGGACTCGAAGAGAATACCATTGATGCAACAAAACAATCAATTATTGATATAGAAGTTCAAAACTTCTTAGGGTCAATAATGGGAGCAATCGGAGAAGAAATGGATAAAAGAAGAGCAAAGCTGCAATTTTGTAGTGGTCTAAAGGTAAAAAAAATGAAGAAAGTCTTGTTGGACAGAAACGAAAGAGAGAAAAACAGCAAAGAAGTCAACATGATTGCAAAAGTGCAAAAGAAAGTTCGTTTTTCATCCCCACTTGCTATGATAAATTATGGAAATTATTCTGAAAATGAAGAAGAATTTAGCCAAGACACAATTTCGTATGATTCAGAAAAAGCAGACATTCGAGAAATTAATTTTCCTGACTCAGAGTTTGAATACTGTCCAAAGAAAATGCGCTTGGATTTTGAAGGTGAACATGTTTCATTTAAAGATAAAGTCTCGCATGTTCGCAATGGGTTAACACAGTACCAAGTTGGACAAAATTTACTTGGAGAAGAAAGCTATCACTTTGGTACCCTTAAAAATGAAACTACAGCTGAAGAAAGTGCCTCGCCACCACCTTTTGCGGAAATTGAAGCAATTGTTCCAGGCGGCAGCAGCTCAAATTTGGTAGCCGTCTTGGAATCAGCAAAATCTGAAGAACAATGTTTAAAAATGAAACAAAATTTTAAGAAAGAGAATTCTGAGCTTTCATCTCTAATAAGTAAAGAAGTGTCATTTTTAATTTGTAATGAATCGCATAGCAAAGACGATGAAGAATGGTATGCAGAAATAATGAAAAGGAAATTTAAAGAAAAGAAAGAATTATGTTATAAAAAGTTTGAAAATCAACTTTTAAAAGATGAACACAACACTGATAATGCAAATCAAATAGATCAAGCATCTGGGTGCAGTGCCAGGACGATTGAATATCTTTTGCTTCAAATGCCATTGGAGGTAAACTTTTAAGATATAGAAATTTTTTTTTTTTGATAAACATTAATGTACTACCTACTGTGCCTAGATTATCTTATGATTTTACGACATCTCCATACTAAAAATATTATACCATAATGGTTATACTGATAAATGACATCGTTTTTCATTAGTATTTAAAGGTTATTAGCATTATTAGTTTATTTTATTCTAAAAGACGAGAATTTCGGTCGAAAAAGTATCCGTTTTTAAACTGGCTCTGAATTCATTTTTAATTCTTTAGTTTGTGGTAAAGACATTAATTCAAAAACAAAAAGTACTCTATTAAAAAATTTTTGATTTTCAATTCAATTTTTGATTTTAATGTACTGCTTTTCTTACAGGACCAACTTGTGCCACATGATGGGGATAAACATGATTCAAAACCAGAGAGCATTTCAACCGTTCCAATTCTTCATTCGCCAATTTCTGACACTACTTGTGAAGAATCAACTTCTTTGAAAACGACATATCAATTCGACAACAGGATAGAGCCACTTTCTGTCAGCCCATTGCCTTTTTTAGATTCCGAAGAGAGTTTGCTTGAAACAAAAGCCATTGATTCACATTCTTCTTCTTCAGATGGAGATGTTACTATTTGTGATGTAGAAAACCTTGAAAAAAAAGTCGATGAAAATCTGCAAGAACAGGAAAATTCAGACACAACAGGTATCATTATAAATGTATTTTTGTGCACGAAGTCATTGACATAAACAAATAGAATGAAATAATATTTCAGTGTTTTTTCATCAAGGCAAGCCCTTAATTGTTTTGTTTTTGAATTAATGGCGTTCTCAAATGCTGATATTTTAACGCTACCAAATACTATATTTTATCGCATCAAAAAGCATTATTACCTGTTATTTATAATCTCATTTTACGTTACAATAACAACTACAAATGTTATAAAATATTGCAGGTTATTTGATTGA
The DNA here is from genome assembly GCA_036873815.1 of Phacellophora camtschatica. Lineage (NCBI taxonomy): Eukaryota > Metazoa > Cnidaria > Scyphozoa > Semaeostomeae > Ulmaridae > Phacellophora > Phacellophora camtschatica. The sequence continues at coordinate 18,408 of JAYJMH010017361.1, forward strand.
AAATATATTTGCTTAAACCTTATCTAATTACTAATGCATTTTTAGTACCTGTACGAAGTTTGTGACTTTTTTAAATTCTAAATGCACCAAAAACGTAATTTGAACCTTGTGCCAAAATAGATTGTTTATTCTTTGCTTTAGAGCTGCAAATTAAAGAGCTCGTGGATATGATTGGTGGAAATGATAGTTGCATGGCAACTGAAAATAAAATTGAGATATTTTCAGAAGAAGATTCAGAGGCTAACATGGAAGTTTCAGCTTCTAGATCATCAGAATCAACTAATATCAATGCAAGCAATAATATCTTGATTTCAGAAAATTATACGACAACCAACGAACAACGAGAAATCTTTTTTAATAGCATGTTATTCGATCAAGCATTCTCTGAAGGCAAAAACAATTTTCAAAACGACACGATTTCTGTAAACTCAATTCATTCTAATGAACCAGAAGGAACAGTGAAAGTAAAAAAAAAAGATTATCTTTCCCAAAAACGGATTACAAAATGTTATCATGACATACCAAGACAAGTAAAAACTGAAAAAGAAAGCAATGTTTTTGTGAAATTCAAACAACCCACGATAAGCAACGAATGTGCAAGTCTTAACTCTGGTAAAATTGATTCAATTTACGAAAGAGATAACATTGCGAGTAATAAAATAGACAATGCATTTCATGAATTTTCTGAAAAGAAAGAAAATCTTTCTCGCAAAGCTGAACAGGACCGTCAAGTCTTAGTGTTAAAATACAAGAACGAAAATATTTATGACATAAAAGGGAAAACAAATTTTTCAGAAAGTAACCAAGAAAACAGTAATGTTCAAGAAGATTATATATTTGAAGAATCACAAGGATTTGATATCACAACAACACATGTTTCAACAGGAGTAGACGATGAAATTCAGCAAGAATGCTCAAACTTATATGGTAAGAAATCTGATATTGGATGTATAACGTAACATAATGCATAAAAGTTCATTTCTTTACGTTACGTAGTACCTGCCAAAATTCATAATTATGATTATTATTACTATTATTTCACAACACACTACTAAAGATGAGTACATAGTTTGCGTAAAAGGTATCTAAAAAACTGAGCAGCATCTAAATTAAATTTGAAAACTGAGCAGCTTTTTAAATTCTCAAAGAATAAAGCATTGCATCTTATTCAAAGATGTCGACTATTGTTTATACTTTTGTATGAAACTTTTTTTGTTCTTGGAATTCCGGACATGCAAATATTTTCAACTTTGTTCCCACCTGAACGTAGAAGAATCAATCAGAACTATGAGTATCCACTGTTTACAATCGAATTAAAACCTATTTTTTGACAAATTTAACCTTTCATTTTGTTATTAAAGCCTGTACATTGCTTAACTTATAAATTACCATAGTTGAGAAATCTTTATTTTTTCAAACGAATTTTGTTTAAAAATGTGTAATTTTCTCTAGCATCATCAAATTGTGTTTTTAATAAAAGCAATGACCCAGCAGATGATCAAATCGTGGGAAATACAAGTTTTATGGAAAACGACTCAACAGAACTTAACTTTTATAATGACGATAATGGAAAAGACATAACAATATTCAAAACGCCAGATTATGAAAATCAGGTATGGAATTTCGATTTATGACATCAATCAGTAGCGTCCCACAAATCTTTTTTGCACATAAAAAAATACAATGCACTTTCAAAGTTATTTTTTGATATTTCGAAAAAATTAGCCTCCGTGCAGACTCAAAACTCTCCTTTGTCAAAGTGTATTTAACGGGGGAGAGTTTTGAACGGAGGAGAGTTTTGAGGCTGCGGGTAGGCTAGAAGAAATGAGCAACAGCAACTTTTATAAATTGCAGTAATTAAATAAAAAAGAAAGAAAGCACAATTGCAATATTGTCATATTTTTTTTGTCTATTTCATAGTTTTAAATAATTCTTCATTTTCATGTCTTGTTATTGACTTACCAAATTTTACACGGATCATGAAATTTTAAAATTAATGGCAGCATTCTGAACAGCAGCTAGAGCAGCATCGCCCTGAATGGTACATCGTCCTAAATTGAAACATCTTCTCTTTTGCCATCAGTTCATCTACAGACGTTATGGAAACACTTAATCTTGTAAAGAGTGCATCTGGTTTGAAGTTAGAACATACAGCTCTCTCAAATTCAAGATGATTATTGAAAATAGAAATGTGTTTCATTTTAGGGCGACGTTCCTTTCAGGGCGGCTCATTAAAAAAAACAAAAACTGCCAAATATAAATATGCTGATACAGAATTCAAACAATAGAAGAAGAATACGGGATACTAAATTTAATCTTATTTTATTGGAGGCAACGTTTTTAATTTTTGTATAAGTAAGTAAGTAAGTTTTATTCGCCACATAATTAAAAGTTTACAATTTAAAATTTAAATAAAAGGATAAAAAT
>JAYJMH010017372.1:0-20826 GCA_036873815.1 Phacellophora camtschatica
CTAGACAGCAGACCGAACAACAAATACCACGATAACAAACCAAATGCGCTGCGTCAAAGAATTAACATCGGTTCTTGCCGTTTACAAGAACCAGCAAAATTATTTTTTTATCAGAATATAGTTTGAATTTCATATAAAAATATACTGTTTATAATTTAGCTGCATTTTTATTACCTGGGTGGGTTTTCAAAAAAATTTAGTTACCTATCAATGGATAAAAAAAATTCCCTGTCCACATAACAAAAAGACAAATGAACCATTCGAACCTCTATAATTTATTAATTACATACATACATACATACATACATACATACATACATACATACATACATAGAAAACAGTAAAACAGAATCTGATACATAGTGTAAGATTTTCAGAATATGGTATATTCTTGAGACTTTTAAAAATGGCTGCGTCTGATCATCCGTCGCTCACCTATTTTCTGAATCTTCCCTGAGATTCAAGTTGCCCTCATCATATGAATTCTGACCTTTAATTTTTGGCTATTAGTTTTCCTAATTTTAGTGTCTTTTTAATTTCCGCGAGTCTGTGATTGTGTTGCTACTTTTGAACTAGAATTTCAAATCAGTCTGTCAAGGTTAAAACTGTCAAGAAACGCAAATCTTCGGATAGTATATCCCTAGTTCGTATTGTTAGACAACTGTAAGTACCTAGATTGTTAATAATGATTAATAACGATAAAAAGTATATAATTTCCTTAAAACGGTCTTCAAGCGCACTAATCACTAAAGCCTAAAGGATAGCATTGGCCGTATGTTGCAAGCTGAAAATTTTGAATGGAAACATTGTGATGACTGAGAGGATGGCACTTACGGCATCTCAGAACCAGAATTTTTACCACCAAAAGACGCAGTCTCAGGGAGCCTCAGACAATACTTTTGCAGGTAGTGCCGTACCTCCAAAAGAACTATCTCCGCTTGTAAGGCTACAGTTCGAAATCCGCGAGTCCACAAATTTGAAATTAAACTACCCTTTATTTACCTGTCCAATACTAGAAACTAGAATTGCCTTCACTTTCAAGCTTCAAGTAAATTTGACCAAGTGTTGCCTCCGTTGCCTAGTAAATTAAGCTTCAGAAATTATCAAGAATTTTAGTGAAAATATTATTCCTAAAAAACATTTTGTAACAAACCTGCCGCAACTTTTTCGGTGATACTAATCTGAAACTTCAGGCCTTTGATATCTGTCTTTACATTCTCCAATTCTTTTCTCAGCTGTGAAACATCGGCTTTACATCCTTCTCCATACATTTGCTTTGCTCCGAAAATCACAAAAAGTGAGATCGTGACGATGTTCAAAAAAACCAGAAAAACAAGCAAGAACTTATGACCAAAAGGAACGATTTTGGAATCGCTTTTACTGCCATCCATCTTAAACAGTTTAGTTTGATCTATCAAGCGAAATGCGGCTTTCCCAGTCCAACTCGAAAGGAGAACAACCCCAAAGACACATAATGACTGCGGCAATCTTTAAAACCCGGAATCTGAAATATGGAATCTGGAATATCATATGGAATCTTTAAAACCAAAAATATGGAAAAATAGTTTTGAAACTGCTAGAGGAAATATTGATAGAAATATGTAACAAAAAAGTACTTAACAAACTATGGATTAGTTTACCAGCAATTTTCATACCAATTTTAAACATATTTTCTACCCAATCCATTCCTGAAACAGTCTTAGAAGTTGAAAAGATATCTTCCGCTTTAAGCTTAACCCGAATACTTTATAGGTGGAAAAAATATGCAACTTTTCTATTTTTGAGGAAATCTTTCCCGGTTTATAAATGATTGGTTGACCTTACTGAATGCACGTACTCTTGGGTAGCGAATTGCCGGAAGGTTTGATTTTTAGATTTCGGAAGATTTAATTCCATATTCCAGATTCCGTGTTTTTTAGATAGCCGGATGACTTCCGCCATAAAATAGATCTCCAGTATCCCGGCAGAAGCCCCAACTCAGGATTAGGTAAACAGGAAATCCACAGAGAGCAGAGCTATCCGCAGCTACATTTCAATACAATGATGAACACGATTTCAAACCTTCTAAGAAACACACAAGACAAAAAATTAAAGGCCGTTTTCAAAGATTCAAAATCAGTACTTGCTCTAAAACAACCACCCATGAATCTATTATCTTTATTGACAAAAGCCAAATTTGAAACTCAATAAAGCAATAACAAAAACTCCAGGAATTACGTCCTGTTCAACTAAAAGATGCAAACTGTGTATTACACCGCAGAGACGTAATCAACAAAAAACATTACAAATCCGGAACAACACAGTACAAGACTTACAAATTCTACCCATTTTACAGATACACAATAAAAGGGAGAGTGTTAGACGGGCCAAAGAACAATATTTCATTGGTTTAGCAAACACTCTTACACCCAATGGACTCAACTGAACTACCGACCGTTAACTCAACCAAGTAGCCTGCTTTTATTTTATTTTATTATCACATTGTTATTGTCATAACCCAAATCACATTATCTCTACACCACTATTATCATTTTAATTATTTATGTTTTCATTTTTACAATATTCTTATTATTACCATCATCATATTGCTATTGTTATTGTTATATCATTGTTATCACATTATAACTACACCACTATCATAATTATAATTATTATTGTTATCATTTTATTCATACATCATATCACCGTCGCATGATCACCACCATATTTCATCACAACCACCGCGCAGCCTTAACACTATTTACATCCACCAATCATATCTCTTCACGTGACGTTCAAATTTTTGTATATTCTGCTATTTTGTAACTCTAATTATTTAGCTCTGAAGAAGCTCTGTATGCCAGGGCGAAATATTAGCACCAACAATTAGAATATATCGTTGAATTTATCGTTTTTTGCGACGTTTCTGTCTTTTATTCATTTTATCTCACTTCGTCGCAAGCATCCGTGGACCGAACGAACAGTCTACAATAGTAACCTTTTCTGAAAGCACACGTGTATTCAATGTCTACATCTACAGCCTGTCACCTCATTCACAACAGCTAGCCGCACTCTTTGGACAATCAGATCATACCTCATTTGCCAAACCAAAAACGCGGTTTATTTCCTGTCGTGTAACATGTGTAATTACATGAGCTATATTGGACAAACAACCGACCTCGGAAAATAAACGAGTATTCATATATCGGAATCAAGATGATTTGGCCTTTCTACAAGGGCTCAACCTGCCGCTATGACAATATCGGCCTGTCAATTCAATACAACCGTTATGTTGCTGTTGTTGCACTGCAAAACGCAACATTATTGTTTGTGTTTGTGATGAATATAATAAAGAACAAGGAGCGAAGGTTTTTGATTAGCCTGGATTGAACGACAGTTTTGTCCTACCTCAATCTAGGTGTGTTTTAGGTTAAACGCCCAGTTCTTTGCATCAAAATGTCCCTCAACTCTTAAACATTGCATGGAGTACATTTGTTTTCGCTTTCCGCCATGAAATCATTTAAAACAGATTCGAAATAATCCCCATCCCTCCGACAGTTTGAAATATGCCGAAGCTCGGTAGCTTGTCCACAGCAAAAAAAGCCGCCGTTCAAAAAAAGCCGCCGTTTGCGCTTATAAAAAAAAATTCCAAAAATTTAGAATGATGTATACATTTACATGATTTATTCAAAAGCCGACGGCAGAGAATTAATTTTTCAAAATCACCTCCAGAAGGGGTACAGTAACCTTAAATCCAGAACTATTTTTCAAAATTTAACTGTCATTTTATTTTTACATATTAGCATTCATTGCTCTGGTCGTGCTATTCGGTTGGTTTTTTGTCGAGTCGTTAGTTAGTTGGGTGAAATCAAACCTTTGTATGCACATTCGTGTTCATTTGCAGCTTTGCTGTTGAATCCAGACTTATTCTTTTCAAAATGTATTAAACTTTGATTTTTCGTTTTTTCTTCTTCTGTTCTGCATTCGTGTTCATTTGCAGCTTTGCTGTTGAATCCAGAATTTTACAGGAGAAGGAAAACAATGCCTCAATTTGTCATTAATGATAGGTTTGAAAAGAATATGTATTCTTTTTATAAGTTTTTGCTTTTAAATATAAGCTTTAAATATTGCGTATAAGCTTTTAAATACGTAAATAAACATTTTGCTACAGAGTGTGTTTTGTACTTTGTACCCGCGGATTCGGTTTGAAACCTCACAAAAAGCTACACAAAAAAAGGACTCTAATAAAATACTTGAGTTATTAATAATGTAATTCGATGTTAGAAAGTTGTTAATAAAATACGAAAAATATCAATGACGTATTTTCTACCGGCCTTATCTAGTCAGAAAATTAAACGTTTAGGAGAACCAAATGTTGGGAATTAAATAGTACTTGGAGAATGCGGTGGTCGGGAAAATACGACAGTAAATTGTAGCTGTTTAATAAGAAGACACGGAGACTTTGAATATATGGTACCATATGGGTATCGTCATCAAAAATTTTATAGAATAAAAAGAGTAAAGAATGAAAAATAGAAGGAAAAATATGTTGGAATGGATTAATCTATAGATCGACTGATAGTTCACAAGAACTTGGTGGTCATATTTTATTGAAACTGCAAAGAATGGAAGAAGATGACGATCTAGAAACTAATATTGAAGGAATAAAAAATTTAAAACAAACGATTAATCTGAATACAACAGATCGAGAAATTTGTATATATTTAAACGAAGATAAGAACTGTTTTTTGTGTAATAAATACAAAAAAATTTATATGAAAAACAGATATAATTTATTTTTTAAGAATATAGTAGAAGATGAATTTCCTTTTACTAGTGTGAGTAGAAAATATAAAATGGGTATGAAAACGTTTGAGGTGAACATGAACAAGATATTTGAGTTTGAAAATAGATATAAACGGAAAATATGGGAAATGATGCTGAATATGTTTGTTTTATAGAGGACAGTTACATTTCGAGCAGATTGTACGCAGATAAACTCAGTAATATTTTAGATTAAAATAATTGAATACAATGAGGATATTGTCTCGAATTTTTTTTATTAATACATGTATCATCTATTTGCCTGTTAAGTGTGCTGTTTTTTTTTTCATATTTAAATATAATATAAGGATAATGTTCAGAACAGACTTTTCTAGGCCTTTTATCTCTTAGTTTGCGATCTACTTGGAATGAATAAACGGATAAAGTAAGACAAATGTTTATATTGAACGGAATGAAGTAAGACAAATGTTTATATTTAATTCAAGTTTGCAGAGATGTTGTAATGTAGCTGGGGTTTCAACGGCTTACATAAAATTTTTTTTGAATATTCTTACACGAAAAAAGTTGAGGAAGAGAGATAAAAATGTTTCTCTTTTTTCCTTGCTGTAAGATTCTGTTCATATTTTTTTACCTCAACCTTGACTTGACCTTAAATCAATATCTTATTGGTTTTAATACTCAATAAATAACTGATCAATAGATCAAAATGTCTTTTAAAATTAAAAGGATGATTGTGAACATCAGCATGTTTTGGTTTGGGAGCAGCAGGTGCAGTAAGGTTAAAATAAACGATAATCTTTCAATTGATTTGCTGCAGTTTTGCAAATGATTCTATTCAAATGAATATTTTTATCGATAAATATATCTACTCTTTGATCCAGATATGATATAAAAGTATAAGGATCGTGATCTTTAAACCAAAATCAACATCCATTATTAGCATCATCACAATGTTCTTCAAGAGCAATGTTAATTATATTGAAAGTATGTAATTCTTGATGTTTGAACATTTCGATAATGGTCTGTTTACTAGTTTTTTCATAATAGAATCCACACTGCTTTAATTAAAATAATTCTTGTTGTCTATTTTCAATCATTTCATGATTTATTATAGAAATATGATTGATTTCACCGCTTTCGATTCGACCATAACACATATTTTTTTTATTTTGTTGAAGAGTAACGAATGAATAAAAAAACATCATATAAACCTTTTTATAGATTATTACTGAAAGCTAATTTTAAAATGTTTTTTATTGAGATACAAACGTATATTCATCTAGATAGTTTGAGATATGTTTTGGTAAATGTTCTTTAGCTTTCTCCATGAGATTTGCTTGATATAAACGATTAATCGTAGTATCCTTCGTCGTATTTGAAGTGACATCAATTGTTTTGTAGAAATAACTGAAATAATGTTCGTCACTTCCACTTTTCTCAGCCCGAAGAGTGGAATCATCTATAAAATGTCTAATAGTGAAAGTGAAAGCAGGTAGAATTAGATTTTGATAACGAATACGACAAAGAGTTAACGAAGGAGGTGATACATATACGGGAGAAGCGAGATTAGCAACTATACTAGGAATATTCATAGTGTCACGATTGTAGAGCAAATGTAAAAATGCAACAGCTTTAGTCATTTCATAGTTTTCCATAAAAACATTTGTATGTTCGCAGTTAGGAGATGCAAGTTCTATTGAAAAGAAATGATTGACTGTTCCAGAATTCAGTTGTCGACGGAGATAGAATAATGCATCCATTGCTCAATATTTGGATTTGTCGTCTTTGATTATCACTCTGTATAAATCCATCTGATCGATGTCCGCATGATAAATTCTATTTAAAAACGATAGATCTTGATTGATGTTTTTAATAGGAGAAAACCAGAGACGATTTTCATTCTGATTACTAGCTTTAGTTATTTCTTCATGAATATTAACATTAGTGAAAAAAAATCATATACATTTCTGTTTTTTTTGTAAATCAAGTGTTTTCTTTGCTGTAATATCTTTGTGATAAAATCCGCACTCTTTGAATTCTAATTCTTCTTGTACTTTGAGGTTTAACAAATCATTGTTTGTAGTTATTGTTTTTCTTGTGTGAGTGTTACGCAGAAAAACGAAATTGTGAGAGGAAACGGAAAATTGCTATATATTATAAAGAGTTTCTTTGGTTGACACTACTTGATGGTTGTTATAGAGAAAAGTAAAAAATAGAAAGATTTGTTTTGATCAAGTTGGATGTTTATACCCATTCAAATATTTAATAATAAGTAAAAACGCAAATCTATTAGAATAAAAACGCTTTTGATATCTAAACATATACGAGTTACTATAACTAATTTTTATGTTCGAATTATAATGTATTCTAAACAAATGTTTTAAACTAGGTACATTGCTGCAAGGTTTAAGATTTATTGTAGAACGCTCAACAATTTCTCCAGATTTAATTTTAATAAGATATCTTACAACTTGGTTTTTTATAGCTCGATCAGCTGTAAAATTTAAAATAAAATTTTCTTTATACATGAGTTGTGTACATTTCCTTATTGAAATGAAACATCTAGGTAACGCATGACGAATAAGAACATTATGAATGAATGAATATATATTTCAAATTCCATTACATTGAATACAACTCAACAAATACAACCAAGAGAAGAAAAAAATACATCTCAGTATGATGAAATAATACAATTGTAAATAATTAAATAAAGATATCTGGTGATACATATAGTAGAATTCTTAAATGAGGAGCTCTCAAAGTAGCTAAATTAACGAGAAGAGATCCCCGCTGTCATAAAACCATTCATTTCAAGTTAAATTTAACAAAGTATTTAAATTGGCCAATCAAAGATTTGAAATATGAGTTTAAGATGTTGTGCAATGGCATTTAAGGCAGGTTTTGTAAATATATTTTAAGATTCCTTTTAAATAAACATTTCGAATAGGAATTTCTAATTGCTACGGGCAAATCATTCCAGAGCTTTGCCCCCATATTCCGAATAGATCTCAAACCATATTATAGTGTGTTTTTCTTTGTGAAAAACAAATCACCTCGAGTGGACTGCATTGTTGCATACTGCTGAATAGATGAATTTAAAGAAAATAAATCGTGAAAACAATGGGGTGTTAGCTCATTTGTTGATTCATAAACTAAAGCTGATAATAGAGTTTAAGCATTTCTGAAAGTCTAAGTAATTTAAAATTTTTAAAAATAGGAAGAGAAGGAGAAAGATAGTTTTGGTGCGAGATAGCTCTCACTGCCCTTTTGTGCAATTTGAGTAATGGCTTTATAAAGGAGGCAAATGTTTGTCTCCAAACAGTAATGCCATACTGAAGGAATGACATAAATAAAGCGTTATAAATACATATCAAAATGCCCGTTGGAAGGTGATTTATAATTTTAAAAATAACATCACACGCTCTCGCTAATTTATTTGAAAGTTCGTTGACATGATATTTCCAACTAGGATGTTCATCCAGGAAAAGGCAAAGAAATTTAACATATTTTACTCTGGAATTATGTTATTTTCTTATTTTTTTGTAATTTCGGGAGGGACAGGAACTAAAGAAGAATGAAAGATAACATAGTTAGTTTTACTTATATTTAATGAGAGTTTATTTGCATCAAGCCATCTTTTCACATATTGAAGTTCAGTATTAACTTTTGTAACAAGCTAATCTAGTGATTCAGACTCGAAATAAATATTTCTATCATCTACAAGAAGGTAGAATCTCAATGTTTTTGAAAACATTTGGCAAATCATTAATAAATAGTAAGAAGAGCAGAGGTCATTTTATTTACATGTTATTTTCAGGTTATTAGAGTTTTTACCGTTGGTCGAAACGTACTGCTTTTGACTATCAAAAGCTTTTCGCAAGTCAATAAATATTCCACACCAATATTTTTTATTATCAAGAGTACATCTGATAGCCTCGGTCATGCAAATTTATGCATCATCAATTGAATGATTTCCTTGGAAGCCAAATTGTAAGAGGTATATAATTTTGTTACAAGTAACGAAAGAATATAGCCTTTTGTACATTAGTTTTTCATATAATTTACTGAAAATTAGAAGATAATTAGAAGTAACCTCAGGATCTCCTTTTTTATAAAGTGAAATTATTTAAGCTACTTTTAGTTTACCTGGGGAAATTCCCTCAAGAAATGACTGATTAACAAGTTTGACTAATAAATTTAGGATATGAGGCCCTGGGTTTTCAATAGATTTATGGGGATGTTGTGGGGACCAGTAGATTTTGATGAGTCAAATTTCGCTATTATCTCCTCATTTTCTATGTGAGTGACAGGATGAAGGAACATGGATCTTGAGTTTTTTTTGGTAAAGTAATCGAGAGGAGAATCAACAACACAACCAATAGAGTTGAAGTCTGTTCGGTATATTAATCTATATGTATAAAGATAAAAGTTAGATAATTCTTGTTTATTTTGTGCTATAGTTAGATTATCATAATAGGCAATTTCTAAACTTCCATCTGTAATAATGTATGTTCCAACTGGTTGATTGTAGAGAAATTCGTTTGCCTCACTACTTGGTATACTTCTATAATAAAATCCGCATTCTTCTAATTCGTATTTAGTTCTTGAAATGACGTCTTTTTGTAATTGATAGTCAAAATCCATAAGTGTAATGTTTGTTTATGTTTTTTAACTTTGCTTACTTCTTGATGGTTGCTCAGCTTGTTTTCATGCGGACCTTCAAGTAAAGGCGATTCATACTTTGGAGGACCTGTATATGTTTGGAGGATCAGTTTTATATGTTCTGATTGACAGTTTTTGGAAAATGCGGATAACAACCTTAGGATTTTTGACGTGCGGATGACAAGTATTGACTTTTGACGTGCGGATAACAAATCGAACAAAGTGAACAACTCTCACGTCAATCATAATGATAACGATATAAAAATTGATTGGTATTCAAAATAAGTTTCAACTTTGCTAACATGATGCCTTTGCTTGAACCAATTTTAGCAAAGAACGAACAGTGTCGAATATGTTTCGTTGGATTTAGAGAAACAAGCGTACTTAATCATCTCTTATTTATATAATGTAGACATGCATTGTGCGTATCATGTCTCAAACAATTCATGGCTAATAACAGAGATAGTTTAATGGAATACACATATATCAAACCATGCACAATCTGTAGAATCACTGTGTATTTTACACCGTTTGATGAGTTTCTTGCAGATAAGAATCAAAAGCGAAGGCTAGAAGTTGCTAATAGAGTAAGGAAAGCAGAACAAGCTATAGCGCTACTAAAAAAGGAGGTCGATGGAGATAGAAGATATTACAACAAAAGAGAGAGAGAGATAAAGAGAAACTACAAAAAAGAAATAGATGAGCTTAAAAATTTACACTGTAAGGTGCGGGAGCAGATTACCAGAAAAAGACTTTTTGCGGATGTTAAAAATGAAGTGGAGATGACTAGAAAAAAGAAAAAAACAGAAACAGAACTTGCAACAACCAGTAAAACAATGAGAAGGAAGAAAAGATATCGTAAAAAGAACGCTTGCGGTTGCGGTAGGTGGTTGCATGCCGCAAATGCCCATTGTTACGAAAATGATAATGATGGTGATGACTATAGCAATCAAAGTAGCACTGAGTTTAGTGACTAGGAAAATAATTCGTGGTCTGCAATACTTTCACCATTATCTGGTCGACCAATAGACATTTAATTAGCAATTTCACCTAATAATAACAGAGCTAATGATCGTAACATTATAAAAGAAGAATATGAAAATGCAATTCAATATCAATTTGATAACAATGATGATGTTGTTGTTGAAAACGATGACAATGCAGTAGTAGATATAACATTAGTGATTGATCGGTTAATATATACATTTTTTATTTTAATTGAAATATATTGTGATCATTATAAAAAAAAGTGCGTAAAACTGTTTTTTATTTTCTAATCATTCTGTTTATATGTTATGCCAAAATTATGTTGTCTTTTTTAAATGAGGATTGCTGTTTATTGCCATATCGTAAATAAAAGAAATGTTCGAAAAAGAATTTGTATGGATTTATTTCAGGATTTCTTTGTCGACTCATACCATATAAGAAGCTACGAAAATATTCAAAATTTTTGGAATTTTGTTAGCATCATCTTCTGCGATACAACCGCCATAGGGTTGTTTTAAATATTACGGATCTCTTTTTACAATATTTGTAATGTCTACATTATCCATAGTAAAAAGTTCTAATTTGAAGAAAATGTATATATTTTTTGTTTTCTATTATCTATGAAGTTATACATAAAATATATATAATGAAACAAAATAGAATATGAAGAAGACAGTTATAATTTTTAAGGTATAATCTCTTGTAATTTGTCCAGCTGGATCAATACTGAATTGACGAGTATCAAATTTATCGCCAATGAATTCAGCATCTGCTGGTAATGCAGTGCCAGAAGCTACAATAGTATTGCATGATAAGCCTCCTGTTTTATTATCTTCTATTAATTCTCCTTGTTTTCCTCTCCCAGTAAATGTTAGAGTATCTGTAAAAATTGCATATTCTTTAGTTTAATTGTCAGGAATATCGTCATCATTTACAATGTCATCATAAATTAGCATTGAAAAATGACTGTTTTGTAAGAAAGTATACCTTAATGGACGGTTAGCATCTTTATGATTTTTCATATGGTCAGCTTGAATTTAAAATTTATTTATGAAGAACTGAAGTTCGAATTCAGTTGGTGATTGGTATTGTATGAATGGGTTTCTCTTCATAACGCCTAGTTTTCCTTCTTTATGTAACATGCACATAAATATTTTATCAGAAATTTTATCTCAACTGATTTTTAAATCATGTAAGATAGCATTAGCAGTAGGGGCTATATTGATTGACGATTGTAACGTGAATTGATAGGTAACCGGACTATTTGCTGTATCAGCTTATGATTTGAAGGCTTATTAATCGATTTCATAGGTTGTACCGTGTACTTTAAAATTAGTTAGACGCATAGCATATCGATTAACGATAGCTAACGTAGCAGTATCATCAGCACATAATAAATAAAAAGCGGGAGTATTTCTTTCAAAAACAGTTTCTAATTTGTCGTTGTATTGCAACAACAGGAGCACCTACTCTCCAAACAGCATTTCCAAGATACACTTGCGCATCAAAATATTTTTGTAATTGGGTGGGATCCAACCAAGCTCCAGGTTGTTGTTGAAGAATTACTGTAATTTGATTATTTGTACCTGATTTATTCGTTTGTTGGGGATTTTTATAGAGTTTTGCGCATCATCAATTTGATTCTGTATTCAAGTAATATGATTTTCGAAAAATGAATTACTAGGGTTAAGACGACCACCACGAAGAGTTGTCGAAACTTATGAATCGTATAGTATAGTATAGTATAGTATAGTATAGTATAGTATATTATAGTATCGTATAGTATAGTAGTATAGTACAGATAAACATATCCATGTAGTCGATAACATCAATTTTCTCACTGAAATCGTGTTTCTCTCGTTATCTTCATACTCTTCAGGAAACAATCTTGCATCTCTATATTGAATCATAAAGAGTGTTTTTTCTAATTTACAAACATCTAAAAAATATTTGTTTAGTTTTGATTTCGAACTTGTATCTCTCTTGGCTGTATAACCATCTAATGTCATCGGATAAGGAATATTAAAAACAGCATCATATTTCATTTTACAAATCTGATCCGATCGTTGCACTTCTATCGCTGATGAGGAAATAATTTTCCCAAATAAATCTATCTGTCTTGTATCAATAGATCGATCCGCAATGTAACGTTTAACATCTATCTGCAGGTATTTCCAAAGCAGTAAAAACCAAGAAACTCATTTTAAAAACATCTTCTAAATAAAAAGAAGTAAACTATTTCAAACAAAAAGTATATTTTATAACAAAAAACATAGAAAAAAAAAATAGAAAAATTCATTCTTCACTCATAAAATTCATCGTTTATACTTCGTCATCAGCACACTTTTTACTCGCCATTACTCTTCCCCCTTGAAAATAAAAACAAGATTTTCCGATAAAAACAAGATTTTTCCGACAAATTGTTGCTGAAAAGCACCTTTCAGGGTGGTCCGGGTACTCCCCCGGAAAAAGTTATGGACCACGTCCGACAGACTAGTTTGAAATGCAACCACACCCTTCCAAAACAATTTTATATTACCAAATTTTGGGCTATGCATCTTTAAATGTATGCTTAGTATAAATTTCTTTAGAGAAGACGAGCATAAAAAGTAATTCAGAAAATATGGAAGCCCCCTTCGTTTAAATTTTCTAAGGTTGTTATGAAGAAACGAGCATGGAAACAAAAGCCTCGTTTCCATTGGATTTCTCCTGTCGCTTCCATCGCTGAAAAATTGTCATGGGACCGGAGAAATGCGAACGACACCCTATTGCTGAGATAGAAAAATTCTTAGAGAAATAGACAAATTAGAAAATAAAAATATGTTCTGACAAATCACATTTTTTACACAACTAATCACGTTTAATGATACAAAATATCTTCAATTCATGGCTCACGGACATCCTGAGTGGGCCAATCACGGATCACGAAAAAAACCCTTTACCACCCTTATTGTTGCGTGCAAGTATGCTGATGTCACTGATAAAACACAGTTTTACAACGAGTTTTGACTGGTGATTGAATATGTCCCACGGCACAACTTCTTTAGCATCATTGGTGATTTTAATGCCTGCCTTGAACTGATAGGTGCTCTATTTACTCATAACAAGAGGACAAATGACAATGGAAAACGCATGTTGGAGATCATAGAGCACTACCAGATGTTGGCAACCAATACACTGTTTCAGAAAAAAACAGCTAAGCTGTGGACCTGGATTTCTCACACAAGACGACGCTCAAAATTGACTACATCCTGATATGCAGCAGTGCGCTTGGATCGGCGCAAGTAGTAGTATCTACACGACAATGTTCAGTCTGAGGGAACCAAAGCAGGTACGTACGGAGTGAGCTGATGATAGACCCTCCACTACAAAACGTTATGAGCGGATTTCACATTCTACACGAGGAAGAAGAGGACGAATCAATATCTTCCTATCAGCAAGTTGTTGAAGCAAGTAAAGGCAACATATATAGGACGTTGTCACTAACTTACAAAAATATGGTTTCAGAGGTAATACAAACAAAAGAAAGAGGAGTTATCCAAACATACTCAATATTGGAGTAAGACGAAATAACCCCTACGATCAGAGGGGCCAAAGAAGCACTCCATGCTCTTTAGAGGCATGGACAAAGCTGGACATTTTTCAATGATATTTCAGTCAGAAAATACGCCTTGTCTGCCAATATCCGTGGAGAAAATGCAGAAGGGAGGGTAGATATCTTGTACTGTCACTTCGAGCATAATTTTTGTAATTTTCCTGACATCTAAAAGGAAATCGAAACTATAGCCACCCTGCAACATAGCTACCACGGTGACTATTAAGGACGATCTGAAATTGTTCGCCTTATACTCGAACACTATAAAAATCATCCAAGAGTTATGGCAATGAACAAAAACCTTGAAAACTGCTTCAATTTTTTTTCTTTCAATGAAGTACAGAGTCACGAAGCTTTGGAGTTACTTAAGGGGGTCATATGGACAAAATGACTCATTTGCAATCCTCTTTTTTGAGTTCATATTATGGTTACGATAATTTTTTGTGAATTTGGTACTACAAAAGTTTTACTACAGTCTTACTCTTAATACATGTGCAGGACATAGCAAATTTTGTCAAATTTTCCAAGGTCAAAATCCCAAGGGGAGTTGGGTACATCTCCCATGGTCCGACGGGTGTGTGCCGCTGAGGTTTTAGCAATCCACACACCTTTAATGTGCATATTTTCGTGTATACCCAACACAACGGTTGTGTTTCAATTCAAATCACTAAAACATTTAGGGCAATTTTTAATATCTAACCTAACTTAAAGGCATTTTTGCTAAAATTATACACATTTTTATACAGTTGATTGCCTTCAAACCTATCCATATCTGCGGCACATACCAGTACCCAAATAATTTGGGTGTACGCCTCTCTCCCCCATTAAGCTTTATGCTCAGAGTACTGAAAAGCAATCAAAAATTCAAAGTGATATCTCAAAAATAATGGCAGTGATGGATTTAAACAATGATAAAAGTAAACAATAGAAAATGTTTTTATCACGTGATGAGAATTTTGGCGGTTCAGATGATAGGCGCCAAAAAGACTAAGTGAACAATTTGGCGGGGATGGAATATCTGAGTTAGATGATCTTGGAGTAGCAATAGATAATGGATTAAAATTTGACAAATTCGTTACAGAGATATGACAAACAGTGTACTGCATCGATTAAGTCTCTGGACGTCAAGAAGTCAATGGGTTAAGATTGTATATTATCAAACAAAACTTGTTTCTCTAGCTGCGAATGAACTATAACTGTGCCCTACATAACAAAGTATATAAACAGCAGCAATTGCAACCATAGATTTTCAAATGACGGAAAACGAGCCGCAGTGCGCCCTTTGGATAAATTCGTCCATTTAACATTTGTAATAATTGTTGATCGGCTCTAATCATGAAATCATGAAAACTGACTTGTCCAAAGCTTTTGATTGTATTATGCATGATTTTATTGCTAAACTACATGTTTATATTTTCGAAGAAAACATCTTAGTCCATATTATTTTTTCTTATCTAAAACGTCACAAACAGTCAGTTCGAATAAATAACACGTATAGTTCATATCAGACCGTTCTATCAGGAGTACCGCAAGGCTCTGTTCTAGGTCCTCTTCTGTTTAACATATACTTAAATGACATCCTTTTATTTACTAAAAAAGCGACATTATACAGCTATGCTGACGATAATACACTAGCGTACTTCTCAAGACTGTGCCGCAATTGATTAGGGTACTGGAAGAGAAAGCTTGTGTTGCTCTGTCTTGGTTGAAAGAAAATCAAATCATTGCAAAACCAGAAAAAATTTCATGCTTTTTAGTAAAGAAAATTAGGACCAGCACTTGTGGAATAAATTCGAATATCCAAGGCAAAATACTCAAATCAGAAGAAACAGCAAAATTACTTGGTTTAAAAGGCTTAGTTATGTTTAAAAAGGCTTATTTATGTACTACATGTTTTAAAAAGGCTTAAATCGTTTGTCGGCTTCAAGGAGAGGAAAATTCAAGTTCAATGCTTTTTATACTTTAATTTTAATTTCTGTCCCTAAGTTTTTTATACTTCATCAGCATGCGTCTTTGCAGAAAATAGAAAAATACAAACGAGCGTGCTTATAGCGTGCCAGAATTGTAAATGCAATGCCTGTAAATACTAATTAAATTTTTCGCTTGTAAATATACCCAAAAAAAGTTTGTTTTATATTTATCTATTTATTTAGTACTTTGTAAACATTTGTTAATAATTGTTGCGAGGATCGCCGCTTCGGAGTATTTTGGTACCCAGATCATTTCCTCTCTGTCACATGACTGACAACAGTTTGCTCATATGATCATCAGACACCTCCTTCCACTTGCTTGAATATTAATGCCTTTTGAAAGAAATCGAGTCAGTGGTTCTTAGGAGTTGATTTGAGTAGTTACATAATCATTATAATGGAAACTTAATATGATCTTGATGTTTTATGAATACAAATAACTTGTCAAAGATGTTTTCTTTGTACTTGTGCCTTAATTCACAACTGTTGGCGCCCAACATGGGGCACGAAGGGGGTATCAAGAAAATGTATTTATTTGAAATTTTGAAGAATCGAAAAAAATCAAGGTGTGGACAACGGAGAATGAAACCGAAGCTGAACGGAGTGGCGAAAATTTTGAGGGAATGAAGAGAATACATGGCGGAAACAGGGCAGTTGTGACGAAACTGCAAAGAGAAGCAGATATAATTATTGGAATTCATGAAAATACTCTGAACACCAAACATGTAGCGAAATTAGAATCGATTGACTCGACGCTCTAGTAAAAACGAAATCTTTTGGAGAAATTTGATGTAGAAATATTAGCGAAATGTGAAATGGATGACATTAACAAGAAATCGAAAAGTCGACGGAGATCAACACGAAAATAAACGAAATCATGACGAAAAAGGACGAGTGTAAAAGAAGAACTATCGTTCACTGTGCTACCGAACCAATTACACCGCCTCCATTTAGGACATCTACACCACCGTCATTACAAATCGGATTGTCGCCAACAGCAAATCCCTTTTTGCTAGTATCTGGTGTAATAAATCGAAGCAGTGCGTCCGGCTCAGAAAACTTTTGAGTGAGACTGCCGAAGATCCAGTTGCCGAATTTCAACGATAACATAACCAAATAACAACCGCTACCCCGAATTTGCAAGGTTTGAAGTTGGCGGATAATTGAACGAGCTGCGAGAAACGGATAGGAATCATAGTTGGCGTGGACCACTATTATAGCATTGTACAAGGCGAAATCAGGAAAGGCAGCGCTGGTCCCGTAGCCCTAAGTAGCAAACTAAGTTGGTTGCTTTCTGGACCAGTAGTTGAAAATGATATCGATTCGTCATCTCATAACGTGAATCTTATTATAGATGTTTTACCAAAAAGAAGTCGTAGACGAAAACCAAGGACTGCCTCAAAAAATCTTATGAGAATGAAGCGTTGTTAAAAGTTGTCTCTTAACGAGCGACTCTTTGTCAATATCAGGTTTTTTTATTTATGGTTTCATGACAAGCATAGGGTCAAACGTTTTACTGTACTTATCCCTTGTCCGCCCCATGTTATTCACATGCAACAGAACAATGTCTATGATTAATACTAAACATGTTATCAACAAAAAATACAAACGAGCAATGCCTAAAAAGCATCCAAATACGGGAATACGGGAAATCACGAACACATGAATAATAAGAAACTTGGTTCAACTGACACAATTTCTAAGCTTCACTATCGATCACGGGTTCACAAAAACTGGGCAGCTCCCACTCACAACACAGGTAAGTCTTCAAGTTTATTTCATGTGCTCCTGATTTTTAGTATGCTTCTAGTGTAATGCTAATACCAATGCCAATAAGGTTCTGCACAAAAAATGTGGTTTACTATCATTGAGATTTAAAAATATTTGAATATTGGTGATAAACAGTCACTTGCGTATATCGTTTGCCCTTTAACACAATATATTTGATAAATAGATCATTTATGAATCACTTTTATAAAACTTCAACAGACAAGCAGAAACACAAAAATAGTTAGCGTTTGAAAAAATTCATCTCACTAGGATATAGCCAATGGCTGGCAAAGACCTATCACCGTTATCTGAATTACATCCTCCAAAATTTCCACAAGATACGGCAGGCAAACTGCTGCCACCGCAAAATGCAACCCTTTGTGAGGTTCCAAATCCCAGAATTGAATCTGGAGAATCACATTGACTCTCATTGTTACCAATAATTCCAATTCTAACCAATATAGATCCAGCATTCTTCTTCACGTTAATTCCTTCACGATTGCAGTTAAGTTGAAATGATGAGCCTGTTATTAATCGTCTCCATGCATTCCTTCCTACACTAGTAGACACATACTTTCCAGCTTTGAATAAAGAGAGCAAGGATTGAGCTCGTGTTGGTAGTCGAAGCCAGTTTGTTTGATGTGCATACTGCATGCCTAGGCAAATCTCTTTGAAGCCAAGAACATTGAAAGCTGGAAACTTTGCTTCGTCGCTTAATAGGCTAAGATTAATAATTTCATTGTGGAGACTCGTAGTTGTCCAGTGGTGGGAATTTGAAGTGAAAGTGTGCTGTTAGGAGAATAAAGAAGGCATCAGAGCTTTGTTTTGCAAAAGTTGTGACGTAAAACATCTTTGTTTTTATGGCCATATTGTGTTTAACAATGTTTTAACTCGAAACTATGTTTTGAAATATTATTTTAATAACTGGAATTTATGTTAATTATGCCCCCCCCCTCCTCCACCCCCGCTACTAAACATTCCTTAAAATCATCAAAACTAGTGGCAATAACAAAATGAAACTTCTTGACTAAACCTAAAATGTAATTGGTTTCAAAACAGGAGCATAATTATGGCATATTGTTCTACCACGTGACCTCCATATATCCTTATTTGGCGAGTGGTTATGAACAATATAGTAAAGAGACCTCTAGTTTTATTGGTACTTAGCTAATTGTTTCATAAATAACACTACTCGATTTACCTTAACAAATTCCCTTTTTGATATCTATTTTGTTAATTTTTGTTGACGTAACCAACTTTTAACATATATGACATCATATGCCTATATGACGTCATGTAATGAATTAGTAACTACATTAAATAACAAAATGATCCGATTTTGTACAGATGTTTATTTATCTATCAGGGAAAGAAATTTGCCAGTTAAAATTTAACTATTTACTCTTGCAATTTTCATAATTTCACATAATTTCACAAATTACTTTTCAAATAACAATATTTAGGCCCTATTGTTTCTCTAAGTTTAATTTTGTTTCATTAATTACTTAATATGAATCTTAAATTATGTTTTACCTAAAATGTTCCAGGCTTTTATTTGTTTTATCAAATAATATTGTCTTTTAGGTTGAATAGCCAATTTTTCATATATTTCCATTGATTTTGGTTGTCTAGCAACTTTAAACATAATTAGATACAAAATAACTGCTATTTTTAGAAGCTACTGATGTTTGTTTATTATGTGTGGGAGGTTTCATTACCGTACCCCTGTTAACTGGTGAAATAATAAGGGGCTGAATAGGGTTAATAATTGGCAGTGGCACTGAGTTGGAGGCAAGGGGGACAATCTACCGCATGACCTTAGTCAAAGAACGGTCTCAAAATCTTACATAACAACACAACCGGGAGGGCCAAATAATAGATCTGCCGTTTTCTGGGCTTTTCCGTAAATACTGATCATCACCGGGCCATAAAAATAATTCTGAAAGATGCCCAAAAATGTAGATTTAGAGACATGACTCAACTTTCTGAAAGGACTATAAGGCAAAGGCACCCCATTTAAAACAGAGAGTCGGTGGGCCTAAAATTTTCAGAGTAAGAGTGATGGTTTCAAATTTTAGTCTTGAAAGATTCCAATTTTTTGACGAGATATGTGTCCCATGAAAAATGTTTGACGTGACTTTCCTAACATAACATCAAGAATGATATAGAGAATTATCGCTCTGAATGGAACGTCACTCTCAAATGTAACACCTTTTTTACCATCAGTTCATTCTCTAGACATTTTGAAAACAATTACTCTTATAAAGATTGTGTATCTGACTTAAAGTTAGAGCATACGGCTATTAAAAATAGAAAAAGACTGTCGAAAATACAAAGTTGTTTCATTTCAGGGCGGTATCCCGTTCAGGGTGACAATACACTGTCCTTTACTCCTGACCATAAAAATACATTTGTATAAGAAACCACTTTATCCGAACCAGTGAAACCCACAAAAATTTAAGAACGTTTTACAAGTGAATGAAAAATCGCCAAGAAACTTTTGAATTTTTCAGCGAAGATTACATAATGCTTTGAAATTAATTCACAAATGTACATGATGACAGATAATTAATTCAATGAAGATTGTGTATATTACTTTCTATCCTGTACAAGATTCCGGTTTTGTTAATGTTTTTGTTGAAAAAAAAAAGAATTAAGGTTACTGTACCCCTTACGCAGGTGATTTTCAAAAATTAGTTCTCTGCTATCGGCTATCGGGCTTTAAACAAAATATGTACATATATACCGGGTGTCTCAAAATAAAGTTCACCCGTCAGGTGGCTTGTACCTCGAAACCGGTAGGGCCAAAAGCATCAAATTATTTTGAAAGCGACGTCCGAGGGGCAAAATTAGAATATGCGATACGAAAAAGGTGGTTGCGACCCTGGGAATAGGGAGTTTACATTTAATGGAAAGATTCCGTGCAACAATTCACAAGAGAGAAGTTGAATTGTTTCTCCGTCAATCCTTTCAAAATATAAACTACAGGTGGTTGGATTTTCAAAAACGTGGAACACAGAAAACAAAGTTTTACTTGGATGTATAGCAACCAAGCCTACTTTATTTTCGATTTTT
>JAYJMH010017383.1:1068-20823 GCA_036873815.1 Phacellophora camtschatica
CTGCTTTTCACCATCTTTAAATAATCTCAAGCGATCATGTACCACAGATGGAAGTTCTGGCTTCTCTAACTCGTCGTGCTCCTGCTGGTTCCTTTCCAAGAAATCTTCTATTGTCTCTTCCGCTTCTGCATCCTTTTGTTTCCGTCTTTGCTCCTCTTCCTCTTCTTCTTTCTTTCGAAGCAATGCGAGAATTCGTTTCTTTTCCTTCTCCTCTGCAAGCATTCTTCTGTGCTCTCCATCTTGTTTCAACGATCGACGTTTGCTTTCCTCGCTTCGCAGCAACTTTGAGTAATAATTAAACATTTAGAGAGATATTAACAAACAGAAATTGTTGTAGGGAAAGACAGACCTTTACAAAATATATTTAAAAATTTTCAAATAAAGAAATACCACAAAAATTGAAAGTTTTGAATGGAAATCAAAATGAACTGAAATCAATAAAAACACGTAAAAAGCAATATTTTTTATTTTCACTTTTATTAGTAGAATACACAAGTCTGACAATGAGCCTCATCAAGACTGATAAATATAAATTAAATCTAAAACGGTAATTACCTTTAGTTAGATAAGCATTAAATAGAAGCGTTAAAGTTAGCCGCCATTTCTGTCTAACATTCACTCACTGTCGGCTAACTTTCACGAATGCATTTAAAAAGAATATAGGGTAAAAAATGTAACTAAAAAGTTAAGTGTACGGCTCCAAAGCAACTAGGTATTCTCAGCAACTTTTGCTACCAAATTTTTATTTCATTTTTCATTGTGTGATATTTTGATTATTGCTCCGGAGGATGGCACGAAGTGCCAATCTACCAGTTATAAGTCAATTTACCAGTTAAAAAGTTGACTTGAACAACTGAGCAATGGCAAAGCTGTTTCGACTTTTTTCAATTATATGTCATTGATAAAAGGCATCTGAAGCTTCTTGCTTGAAGAATGAGTTTTCACCTCGAGAAGTATGTGATTCTAAGTTTGCAAGCGTGGGCAGCGATGAAATTGAAAATAATCAAAGATAATGTGGTGGTAGTTATGTGTCCTAAAATTCAAATTGCATACTATTGCAGTGGCTATGGTGATCGTAATTTATAACAATACTGTAATAATAGTTTATACAATATGCTGAGAGTTTTTTATTTTGTTATGTTAATTTTATGTTAATTGTCATACCTATTCCGATCAATAGTACAATGATAATATTTAATAAAAAAGCCTTGTTCCTTTCGCAAATGCAACTGTTTAAAACAATTTAATGATCGTTTCGATGGCGAAAGGAACACATTGCTTATTTTCCAAGAGACGAGATATGTGAACAAGTGTGAAGGTAAACAAAGAGCGGAAGAACTGCAATGTTTGTTGCATTATTTGTTTGGTTAATCTATGATTTATAAAAGGTTCTTGGATAGTTCTCAGTCTGTTAAGTGTATTTACTGTTTGCATACCTATGGTTTGTTTTCTAATTTAACTCTGTCTTCTCAACTAAAAGGGGCATCTTAGCTACAGCTATATCTAGTTTTAATAGAATATACGACGATTCCAGGGGTATTTAAAAGCATGCTTGCTTCAGAGTTTTAAGCCCTGTTCAGTTAATTATTATTTCTGTCATGAACATTTCATCCTGTTCTCAAAGAAAATATATAATATGCATATCTTACTTCTTGCGTTTCTTTTTGCTGCTTTTCACCATCTTTAAATAATCTCAAGCGATCATGTACCACAGATGGAAGTTCTGGCTTCTCTAACTCGTCGTAGTCCTGCTGGTTCCTTTCCAAGAAATCTTCTATTGTTTCTTCCGCTTCTGCATCCTTTTGTCTCCGTCTTTGCTCCTCTTCCTCTTCTTCTTTCTTTCGAAGAAGTACAAGAATTCGCTGTTTTTCCTTTTCCTCCGCAAGCATTCGTCTGTGCTCTCCATCTTGTTTCAACGATCGACGCTTCTCTTCTTCTTTTTGCAGCGACTTAAAAAAAACAATTAAAATAATTATTGTTTATTATTATCATTAATTATCATTTATCCTTTATTATTGTTAATTATAATTGTTTTATTATTATTGCGTCAAAGGCTTAAAGTTACGTTAAAGTTATATAAACGTTACGTTAAAGGCTCGTCAATAGTACTCATGTAGAAACTAAAATATTAATAAATGAGCTCCTCCACGGCAGCTTTGCAAAATGGTAACTTTACTTGGGACAGTAGGTACTTCACTTCAGAGAGTAATAAGGTTTAGATTTAGGACGAATTCGAGTACAATGTTGGATTGCAGGGGCGGAAATTCAGACTTTTTGGTGATGCGGCAAGTTTTCCTGGAGAAAAAGTTTTCCTGGAGTGGCCCTCTATAATTTATGCCTCTGTGGTGGAAAGGGCTCTTCAAACGGCGAATTTGCAATTGAATTAATCTTCTTTGTAAACCTTACTTCTATTTCATTAGAGTACTTTACGCAAATGCTTTTCATAAATTAGGCCTTCTCACTGTCACTATAATCAAGTCTTTCGCTTATTTTTCCAAACGGCGACGAAAAATGATTCATATCAAATTATAAATTTGAAATGCACAACGTTCAGATGCTCCATGGGAGCACACCTTTTCAAAAGTTTATTCTTTAAATTTAAAATTTAATTGTTTAATTTAAAATCTCAACCGCCCTAATTAGAAAATAAATTTAAACAAAAAAATCTACCTCGAGATCGTCTTTCTTTTTACTTTCAAAATCTTTAAAAATCCTCAGTCTGTCATGCACACTTGAGTCCATCTGGCTACGATAGCTAAAATCTTCTTCCAAAACAACAGAGCGTCGTTTGCTGCAAGAAACAAAGCAGAAATTTTTACAAGTCTGTGCGAAAGATGCCCGAAACCAGGGAGCGCCTCTGTCTGTGTAAATGCGCTGAGTGATTGAGTGATTATGTTTAACGTGCCGGCCTGCGAAAGTTATTATCAACGTTAATGTAAAAATTAGCATAACATTGATACAATTATAAAAATTCTATATTTCAGTTCCCCCGGAAAGAATACGATGCATTGATGGATATTGTAAAACTACTATTTTTAGAGTATAAATCCAAAAATAATTTATTACTGCATTAAAAAGCTTTTAACTGAGTCTAGCTTTTGAGTTCATCCTGCCAAGCATAATTAAAACGCACATAATATTTAATTGACATGCCGAGGACCAATATTTCCAAATAATAACAGAAGATACCTGATATCTTCTTTGACAAGCTTTTCTCTCTTGCGTACAACGACGTCCTGGTAGCTGTGCAACCTCTCCTTGATGACTTCGGGTATTTCACAATCAGGTCCTTTCTTCTGAGGTTGTTTTTCTTCGATCTCTTCGTCATCTTCAATCACAAGCTCCTCTTTTTTAACAAGTTTGATCTTCCCGATGAATTTCGCCCCATCGCTTCCAGTCGATACCGATGGTGCTCCTTGTTTAGGAAAGGTCCTTCCAACTTTATCAACTGATGGTCTGTTTTCGAAAACGCTTGCCTTGTTGCGAACACTTATTTCAGGGATCATTTGCGAATGGTCCCAATTTTTGTCTTTGCCCTTTGCACTATTTTCAGTGTTATGTTCTTCCGGGGAGCCAACTTGTTGCACTTCTTCGCGTGTTTTAATCACCTTTGGCTCGACTTGGTTTTTGTTTCCTTGTTCAACAAAATCGATCACTTCGAAGCTACCAAGGGACACCATCCTGTCTCCCTTTTTGGATTCTTCTCCAATTGAAATGCTGTATCCTGTAAAAATTAGAAGAGAAAGTCTATAAGCCAGAATTCATATATAAAAACATTTACACATTCTCACGAACCAAATTTCATAATTTCACTTTTTCACAAAGTTCCAAAGATTTGCAAACTAGTTTTCAAAAATTTACGAACCAGGCTTCAAACATTGTAAACCAAGGTTTTTACATATTAATAAATTAAACTTCATAAACTTATAAACAAGTTTCAAACGTTTGCGAACCAAACGTTTACATGTTCATAAATCAAACTTCATAAACTTATAAACCAGTTTTTAAACATTTATCAAGCAGTTTTAACATATTTATAAAACAAGTTTCAAACATTTACAAACCAAAGGTTTACATGTTCATGAACTAGACTTACAACACATACAAGTTAAAACATTTAGGAACATTTATTAATCAAAATTAAATGGATTTGAAACAAACATAAGTTTTCAAACATTTTTATATCAGTATTGAAACATTTTTAAAACAGATTTCAAACATCCATAAAAGATTTATGAACAAAGTTTCTAACATTAATAAAACAGGTTTCAAAACAACTATACACAAGGTTTCTAAAATCTATGAACCATGTTTCAAAATTTTAAAACTAGGTTTTAAACATTCATAAACCAGGCTTTAAAATCATATAAACCAAATTCCAAACTAATATATGAAAACCAGGTTTCAAACATTATAAATCAGGTTAGGAAAATTCATAAACAAGTTTTCATGCACTTTTAAGCCAAACTTGAAACATTTGTAAACCGCAAACCCCATGTTTATAAACCAGGTTTTTACATAAGATAAACCGCACTTCGTAAGCAAATAAACCAAGTTTCTATAGCTCATGAGCCAGGATTCGTGCACTTGTAAGCCACATGAATCATTTGTAAACCGCACTTCGTAAACAAATAAGCCAAGTTCCTACAATTCCCGAACATGTTTCTATACACTTGTAAGCAAACTTTCAAACATTTGTAAATCGCAAACCACATATTTATAAACCCGGTTTTTACATAAATATCAACTGCACTTCGTAAACAAATAAACCAAGTTTCTAAAATTCACGAACCAGGTTTCATGCGCTCACAAATCTAGTACAAACCTCCTTGTTGATTTCGCATCTTGCTTTATTAAACAGACACCAAGCAAATTTATATCACACAAGTTAGTTTGTTGAAATGAAAAACAATTTCAATCAACGCAAATATCGGAGTTTTTCTGTAAACTGGTTTCAACGAATAACACCTGTAAATCAAGTACTTAGCATATGTTAATTCTATTGGAAAATAAAAACAATTTTTCTTACACTTTGTTTGTTTTGAAGAAACAAATTTGGAGTATTGTCATTACAATTTGTGTAGCATCTGGCAATTGACGCACAGCAGGTTGATAATGAATGCATTCAAATTTATCCCTTTCACCCCGGAAACAATCACATGTTTTAATGATACACAACGTAAATGTGTATGACTGCATGGCTGCATGATTGTATGATTGTGTGATTGTATGACTTTATGCTTGTATGATTGTATGATTGTATGACTTTATGATTGTATGACTTTATGATTGTATGATTGCATGACTTTATGATTGTATGATCGTATGATTGTATGACTTTATGATTGTATGATTTTATGATTGTATGATTGTATGACTGTGTGATTGTATGATTCAACGATTGTATGACTGTGTGATCGTATGATTGTATGATCGTATGATTGTATGACTTTATGATTGTATGATTTTATGATTGAACAATTGTATGACTGTGTGATCGTATGATTGTATGACTGTGTGATTGTATGATCGTATGATTGTATGATTGAACGATTGTATGACTGTGTGATTGTATGATTGTATGACTGTGTGATTGTATATTGCATGACTGTATGATTGTATGATTTTTAATATCTTACCATTTGTGGTGATCCCCGCTTCGTTCTTTCTCTCTTTTTGAACACCAGAATCCTCTTTCATCAGTTTTCTCGTTTCTTCTTCGAAATCTTTACCTACAATTATCTCTTCCCTCACAGTTTCCTTCGTCGTGGGTGTTGAAACAGCAATTTGAAGGCCATTGCCCATTCGACCAGGTAAGGATGCTTGCGTGTTTTCCTTGGCATCAATGACCGGGGTCTTCTGTCTTGCAGAGGTGCGGTCTGTAGATTTTTGGGCGGTTTTTTGGGCTGTTTGTCGCTTTTTAGAGCCTGGAGGAGCTCCTGTGTAAGAAAAGCAAGCTAACCTATAACCTGAGTCGATAAAGTCATACAAAATTTTACTTGCAAAGAAGTGACTGTAAGCGAAGTGTGACCATAAGCAAAGGTTACTCAAAACCGAAGTAGACTGTAAAACTTAAAAATAGTTTTAAAACATAAAATTACATAGGATGAGTAGAAAAATAGAAATATTAAAAAAATGAAATTTGACGGTCTCTTCTTGAAAACCTCTCGATGATACTGATATCAAGCGAAACTAAATTATCAAAACTAAAGCTCCTCCGTAGCAGCTTTGTAAACATAGGAACATTATTTGGGCCAACCGGTATGTATTCACCCATTTTGCAATAACATAGACGGTTTGGTCTGTTTAAAACGGCCAAAGCTTTTATAGGCAATAGCTTTTCCTCAGTCGTATAGGATACGTAACTTTATGGTCGACCTGAATTTATCATCGCCCGGAATAAATCACTTACTGGTTTACAATAACGTTTTTTAATTTATTGAGAGCTGTATGGTGTAACTTCAATCTATAGATGCACGCTTTATGAAATTACTTCTTCCAAAAGCGTCAAAAGAATGAACTAATTGTAAACAGGAAGTTGATCCATCCAAGACGATGATCCATTCAAAAGCTCTGGTTTGAGAGGTTGACACACAATTTCAACTTTATCAAGATTTACTTTATCAAGAAGTAAATACTTTACTTTATCAAGAAAACAAAATTAATATATCAAGTTACAAGGCACAAAAAATGTCAAACAATGTATTTTTTATTAGGCTAACAATCAATGAGTAACATCAAAAACATTTCGTAGCGTTTTAGGTGATATTTTTGTCGTTATACTCAATCAAATCCGTAGCCTTTTTGGACACCCGTATATACAATGAATTGAATATCCTATGAATAATTTGAATTGAATATACCCCAGCATATAAATGCAAGGTAAAGAAACATACCAGTGAATCTATACACTTCAAATCGTAACGCAATTTTATTATGCCACGTAACAGGTTTTATTCGTACGTATCTGCATTTAATTGCAGTCTTTAAATGATTTTTGATAACAGTTTCTGCATCCATGTTACCTTCAAAAACCTGAAGAGAAAAGAAAAAATGATATTGTAAGTCCAAAATATGAAGTTTTACGAAAAAAATAAATTTTTAATACAATATTCAAATTTCCCATCTTGGTCAGGGTTTGTTGAAATAATGACGTCCATAATGAAATAACAAAGTTTTGGTGACATTAAGTTCGTTCAACTTTATAGGCTGTCAGTCTTTCCAAATCGTAGAGTTTGGCTGACATTTTCTTAATTAAATAACAAAATTAAGATTAATCAAAATTAAGCACTTTCGTAAAAAAGCAATCTGAAAAGTTTAGCTTGTAACAATTATATACATTAGTTAAGTTGTATTTTTGATAAAATGGTGGAATAAAAGTAGTTTAAGTTTTTTAGCATGGACGTTTGGAGTACACATTTTTATGTTAATTGTAGTAAAAGCTTTCTTCGTACAGTTCAAAGAGGCTCCTTTGATTTTTTTTGGTTCCATATTTACACCCTATTACTTACACGATATTTACACCCTATTATTTCTTTAATTTGTCGTGTTTTCATTTAATTTGTCGTGTTTTCATTTAATTTGTCGTGTTTTCATTTAATTTGTCGTGTTTTCATTTAATTCGTCGTGTTTTCATTTCATTTTGTATTCATATATGCATTTTGGTACATTTTCTGCGTAGCTACTCAACAGGTTTTAATATGCCCCCCCCCCTCGAATTAGCCCCCACCAAAAAAGACAAAACAAAATCTTGGAGGATTTAAGGTAGTTACCTTAGAAATACCATATTCTCTCAAATTTGTAAAATTTTCTCCATCGTTTCCATACGCTAAAGAGTAACTCTGTACGAACCAGCCTCCACCTTCTACGTAAGCAGGACGGCCTTGTGTGGCAATCGCTCCAACTTGATAAATATCTCCTACAAATAAAAGCTATTTAAGTATCGTATATAGTTACGTATATAATCAGTGAAATGCCCGACAAACAATAAGCACAATGCCTGCAAAACGTTTCGCCCTGATAAACAATAAGTTCGTTTTTAAGTGTCTTGACTGAAAGTTGTTTTCGCTCTGACAAACAAGAAGTATACACAGCTAAGTAACATGCATGCATATTGCTTTCGCCATAACTAACCATCATATAATTACAATGCCCACATACTGCTTCGCCCTGAGAAAAAATAAGTTCGTTTTAAATTGTTTATACATGAAAATTGTTCTCGCCCTGACACGCAAGATATATCTGCTGTAATCAAAGTTCGCTTTTCGTAATGTGAGACCAGTAACAGTATTTTAAACGCTCTTCAAGCAATGAAAAAGTAACAGATCACCCACCTAAATCAACATCTAAGTATTGGTTTTTGTCATTGTACATTGGTGACCATGCTCCATATTTCTCTTTCCAAGGTTGCTTGTTCAAACGCGCTTGGCTGGCACCGCAAGCTTGGTTCAATGAACTTGATGAAAATAAAGCATTATCGGGGATTTTACCAGAGCAGATGCCAAAACTGCCATCATCTAGAAAGAGTAACAAAAAAATTTCAGCTCATCGGTATGTTGGCCCAGCGTTCTCATTCAAATTTAATCATAAAGTGTTTTTAATTTGTAAGATTTATTTAGTTTTTATTAATTTTTTATTCATTAATTATATTTATAAATTACATATCTTTATTTATTCCTTTCAATTAAATCTTAATCTATTTAATTTTCAAATACTTATTATTCATTTTCATATATTTTTTTATTTCTTTATTTTTATTTCATATTTCATGTTTTATTTTTATTTTCCCCAAAAGAACTAAATTTTATTTTGCAAATCCATGTCGAGATAGCAAAAGATATTTTTGTAAAGAAAAATTTAGCTATAAAAATAACAATGCAATCAATGCATTTCAAAGCAGCTTTGCAAATCAGAACATAGCGTTCAAATCTTTGAATGGTTGATCTCATTGTTTTCTCCAGCCAAATTGAATAACATTCACACCTTTTGACATTGTTCGAACAGGATCTCTACAGTTTTAGGCTTCTGAAGTAAAATGAATTGCACGCTTAGCTTTTCAAGTTTTTGTGAAAAATATCATTGCATATTAATCAAAATTTCTTTATTCATATTTGTTCATGGAGATTTCTTTCATATCAGGAAAAATATGGAAGTTAAAGAAACTAACTTTTTTACATTTCCCGATATAAAAGAAATCTCCAGGAACAAATATGAAGAAAGAAATTTAAATTAAATAAAAACATAATGCTCACAAAAGCTTGAAAAATGAAGCGTGCGATTCATTTTATTTCAGAAACCTAAAAGTGTCGAGCTCCCGTTCAAACAATGCTGAGCGGTGTGAATGTTATTTAATTTGGTTAGGAGAAAACAATGAGGTCAACCATTCAAAGATTTGAGCACTATGTTCATTCTCAGTTGATATTGATTGATTTAGTTGACTCATATGTGTGAAATCTATTCTTTCAAATTGAAAATCGCTCTGTCAAGTTCAAAACTATGTTTTACAAATGCTTCCTCCCTTCGCTTGAGATAAAAATAAAAAGAATTCAATTCAATATATAACAAAGAAATTTCCAAGCCAAAATATTAAATTAAAAATTAACAAATAGTTGTTTAGGACACGGAAGAAAAATGTAATACGATTTATCTGTCAACGTATATGAACATAAATCCTTTTTGGAAATCTTAATTCATGCAATGAGGTTGAAAAATCAAAACCAAACAACATATTCTTTCCTATTTCCTCTAATACCTTTTATTAACAGTTCCCTCCCAGGGA
Organism: Phacellophora camtschatica; assembly: GCA_036873815.1. Lineage (NCBI taxonomy): Eukaryota > Metazoa > Cnidaria > Scyphozoa > Semaeostomeae > Ulmaridae > Phacellophora > Phacellophora camtschatica. Next base: position 10,847 of record JAYJMH010017383.1, read on the forward strand.
TACCATGCATATGAACTATTGCTAAACACTGAAAGAATGCAAGATTGGAAATAGGTTCTATACGGAAATACGAGAAAACAAAATCTAGAACTACCTTGATTTTCTTGGCTTGCATCCTCGGAGTTAACAGCTAGATTTTGACCCTAGAACCAAAACGAAGCATAAAAATATGCACATAAAAACTCAAATTAACAGGAATTGATATGAATTAACATGAATTAACGTGAAAACGTTTCTCCAGCTAAAAACATACAATGTGACGAGGTCTGTTGATTTAAAACAAAAGCTATGCTTCAGAAAATCACCCAAATTGCTTCGTATAACCTTATAGGCGAAAATACAGTGTCAGGCAAGTATATCGATAGCAATAGTACAACTCATTTTTCGATTTTATCACATCGATTTTATCACGTGATTAGATTCATTGCGGGATATATTTTCTCATGCAAAGGGCCTCATAGTTTGTCCTGGGTAATAACAAGTAAAAACAAACGGTGGGCATAGCCAAACGCACTTGCAAGTAACGTACCATAAAAGCCTAAAACTGCAATGAAAATGGATTGAATGGATGAAACATTTCAAGAAACTGTCCCCACATAGGGTATAACTGTTTTTGTTATCAGAGCAAATCAGCAAAAATCTGGGGGGAACCCAAGCACTTTAATATTCAGGTGCGGGTATATGCTGTCCCGCATGCAATTTGCATTTCCGTATGCATTTCTGCCGTTCCGAATGCAATTTGCCGTTCCGTAAATTTCGAAAGTTTCTGGACCAAATTTTATTGAAACAAAGGTAACATTTGGTCACACCTCGTACCAAAAACATGAAATAGGGTACTTTAGGGGCTTCTTTATTATAAAGTTGTGTGAATAAACAAAACACAAAAATAAGCTCACGATATGTACGTTAAAGTTGGGCATTTTTCAAACTTTTTAGCGGCAGATTTGAATCCAGTACATCTGAAGCTGATGTACCCACCCGGGAACAAAACAAGACGTGGAAGTTTAACTGTAACACCCTTGCAAGGAACTTCAGGCAAACTAAGGAACTTCAGGCAAATTAAGGAACTTCAAACAAATTAAGGAACTAATAGAGAACTTCTTGGTGAATACTAACATAGATACCGCGGAGCTAACTCATTCTGTGATTAAAAAAAACCCACATATAAGAAACTTCATTTTGAATCTTAGCCTATCACAGGTTCTCAATTCTGTAGTCTAAAGTTTAAAAATAATGTGACAGAGCGGCTAAACTTAGTGCAATTGGTCCTTTGACATGAACTTCACATGGATATAACCCATTCCCACGCTTGTATTGTTTGTATATTGTCCCTATGTTGTCATTGCAACAATGCTCATAACTAAACTTGCTCCAACCGTTTCGTTAATCAGTAAAAAATCAAAAATATGTCACCGCGGAGGAGACTCATAACATGCGCATGATCTTGTAAGCGGAACAGGTGAGTGTTTTCCAAAACATTGAAATCACACAAAATTATAGACACATTTCTTGGTTCTTATTTGTTCATGGAGATTTCTTTCATATCACAAAAAAAAACAAAGAAAATAGTTTCTTCAACTTCTATGTTTTTTTGGGAGATGAAAGAAATCTCCATGAACAAATAAGAACCAAGAAATTTATATTACTCTGCAAAAATAATTTCTAAAAAAACATGAAAAGCAGAACGAGCAGTTCGTTTTATTTCAGAAACCCAAAACTGTCTAGATCCAGCTCGCACAATGAAGTGAGGTGTGAATGTTATTGAATTTGGTTACTGGAGAAAACAATGAAATCAACCATTCAAAAATTTGAACGCTATGTTCTGAAAACCATAGTTGCATGAAAAAATATAACAAACTCACCAAAGCATTGACGTCCGCCATTTTTGACCTACGAAAGATCAGTAATAACGATTAATGGCTTTCGCAAAACTTTAAATTACAAAATTGAATATCTTCAGTAGAATGAGCTTAATTCCACAAAAATACAATGACAACAGCACTTTCAAAAGATGGTTTGACCTGTGTAGCCTCAAAAGGTCAAATCTCCTTTGCTTTGACTGAAGGTAATCTGATTTACATAATATCTACGTCACTTTTGACCAAAATCACTGATTGATGGTCTCTTTTGAGGTGCAATGTGACAACTATGAAAACACGAACATTCTCAAGCTCCTCAAACATATTTGATTTATACCCCCCTCCCCACAAAAAAGGTAATTTAATAATAAAGAAATTTCAAGTGTATTTTCTTTTACATTGCATTGCGCACAAATAGCAATTCGGCATTTCTGGCCCCGGCGAATTCCCTGGTGGAAAAAAGCGTAAAAAATTTGTCCTCGGACTCTTTCATCATTTTCCCCACTGCTAAAAACTGCGATCTCCACCAGGAAGCTGGAGAAAACTGGCGATCCCCGGCACTGAAAGCATTCTACGTAATGGAAAATGGAAAAGAGGCAAACATTTTTCCCGGGGCTTCATACCATGGCACAGGATCACTTAGATTGAAGTAACAAAGACTCTACGAAGAAATGACTCATGCAAAGGATGAATTTCAATCAATATCACAGTCATCCCAAATTCAGACATTGTGGAGGATCGTCCGACAGCTCCGGTGTTTGTTCCCATACATAAGTGTAAAGAAGGGAAACTTTAAACAGTAGGCTTTCGAAATAAATCCAGACGGCCCAAAATAAATGTATTCGCTTCTGTCTAAGCATGAATATACAGTGCATTTGAGTGCTAAAGACTTCAGAGAAGAAAAACTTCTAAAAACTTTGGCTTTCGACAAAAGAAAAAGTGGAACAAAGAATATGTGGAGATGTTTTCGAATTCTTTAAAGAAATTTCACCAGTTTACTTTTCGGATATGTTTACCCTTCTAACCAGATTCAAACTATTCGTAGATCAAAGGATAAATTAACTATTCCCTTTCGTAAGAGCAACATAGGCCAATTCTTGTCATACATGGGCTCAAAATTATGGAATCGATTACCATACATTGCCATCTGATATTGAAACTGCAAATAGCGTAAACTCTTTCAAGCATAAATCAAAACCTGCTATATGCAAAATTTACTAAAGAATGAAGATGGGAATTTGATGTACCGATAATTATACTTTTGTTTCTTTTAATTTTTAGTAAAAGTCAAATTATTTTTGGCCCCCAACACACCTCTAAAAGGGACCATCACGGAATTAAGGTCACCTCAATCTTTCTGATGTTATCCCTGCCACTCAAGTTTCTAGTTAGGGGTTTTTGATTTTTAAATGTTTTTTTTATTGATTGATTTTGTAATTTTAATACTTCGTTAATATTTTATAACTTTAATTTATCTTTTAACCGATGTAGATTTTTAGTTTACTTAACCAAGAAGGAAAGCAGGGAGGAGCAAGCAGAAAAAAGCATGCCATATTACCCGGCACATAAGTGCATCTCATTTTTACGTGCCATGTAGTTGTAGCGGTATACGTGAAGTGCACTTACAAACGATCAATGTCGTGTTTTAGGTTTTGGGAATGAGCAATAATTCTTGAAAGACAAAAGAAGCTCTCCAGGATATAAAAGAACAAATCTCTCGCAACAAGTTACTCTTAAAATCTATTGCACAGCACAGAAGTCAATGATAGAATTTTCCATAAACTATATCTTTTTGAATCCAAAGTCTATATACCTTATTACCGTTATTACGAAAATGATTTTGCTTCTCAAAAAATCTATCATTTGACAAATTTGACTTTACCAAGCAAATGTTAATCTACATTCCAATTTTACATTTCTCCTTTCCGTTTCCATTCCTATTTTACATTCCCATTTTAAATTCTTAAAACATTTCCTACCCGATTATATTTTCAAGCCCTAACGTAATACATTCAAATATTCATATAAAAAATAGAATTTTCGAATAAGAAATTAAAAAATTCGTTGGAACTTTAAAGTCACACTCAACCTCCACTTTTTAATATCACCGCGAGACTGTGTGTCATGTTGGTCGCGAAGTTGCGGCCTGAGTTCCCTGTGTTGGGACTCACGCGATTGTTTTCTATGGTTAGTCACCAGTTTCGTCAAACTGAAGCAAGCAAATGTTTACTATTTTTTATGTCTCCACCCTCCTTCCCTAATATTCTTAATTTATCCTTTCCTTCTCTCTTTCTCTTACTTTTAATTTTCAAGTTATTTCTTCTTTTCTGCAGATTTGTATTTGTGGGACAGGTGCATTGGTCTTTTGCCGGTCGTTCTATTTGACCAATCACCGAAGTTAAACCGGTCTACTTTTGCAAGCAGTTTAGGGCTGATACACTAAAGCCCAGCTTCCTTTTTAATTAGATTCAGCGAAGCACAAGGTATTGTAAAACAACTGTAAAACAAAGGAAGGCTCTGTTAATAATGGCTTTAAGCCTGATTTTGTTTAATACCTTTATGTGACAAGGTATTAAACTTAAAGTTGAAAATTCTTCCTTGACCATCATAGAGAAACAAAAATTTATAAAATAAATTATGATGTGTGACAACATACTTGTCAAATATGGACAATTCCTTTCATTTGAGCTTTTCGTACAATAATGGCAATGCAAATTTCCGATTTCATTTGTTTCAGACAACGCAATCTAAACAAAATTGCTTGTTGCAGCAATAAAAAGGAATGACTGATTTTCGCGAAATAAAATTTCCCAACCAATAAAGCCTTTTTGCTACAAAACTAAATTTTACTCACGATATTTCAGATGTTTCTTCCAATTTTCATAAATAAGCATTTTTTAAATCACCCGGAAAATTTGGTAATTATTGATAAAATGTTTTAATAACAGTAATTTCTAATTATTGGTGCATTGATTTTACATACGGCATCATGTGGAAGCAACATAAATGGGACGAAAAATTGATCTAAACAGGGTCTGTAAATTAAATAAACAACTCAAAATGTTCCTCTTTCTAATCACTTATAATTTCCAATCATTTTATTTCATTTTCCAATAAGAATTCGTTAGTTGTGCAGAATGGGGGAAATGAGCAGACCATGCCTCTACATTCACGAGATTTAAACACAACACAAAAATGGAACCTCTGCGATTTCTGCAACAGCGATTTCTGATTTTATTCCTCTCCACCTAACCGAGTACCATTTTTCGAATAAAAAAATTGAAAATAAAAACATGGAAGTAATGCTATTATGCTAGATTAACAATGCTTTTAGCAACACTGCCTCCTAGTAGTAAATAAAATTAGCAAAACTTATTAATTTTCATGGAAAAAATGAACAACATAGTAGGCTAAAGTGAAATTTCACCTTCGTCGTACTCCGGTCTTCAAAGTCCAAAGAAATTCTTCCAGATCAGAAGAAAAGAGCAACTTAATGACGTCAACAAAACACATCTTGAACAACAATGATTTAGTGTAACATTGAATAATGAAGTATCTGTCGTGTGTTGCGTTATTTCAGTGCAAATCAAATGCAACATAAATACCAAAACAAGGCACGTTATCTTTTACAAACATGTATCCACACCCATTGAAGGAACACGAAGTGACTACCTCGACTCATGCAGATTTCGTTGTTTGTTTTGCAGTTAAATCAATGGGGCTCATCCAATGTTTAGGCCATGTTTCATGTCGATAATGAAGAATGAAAACAAAAACATATCCTCTCAGTAGGTATAATCAAGTCACGAAAAGCCTGTGCATAATTTACGGTAATGGAATTGGATGAAAATACTTTTTAAATCCTTAAAAACTTTTGTTCGATGACAAATAAATTTCGTAATGATCGTCTCAACTCATTTGGCAAAGAGGATTTCGTGCTTTATTTTGCAAATCTCTCGAGACAACAACATTTTCGTTTGTCTCAAAAGACAACATTCGCTTTCATGGTTTTGATATGGACACACGTTTTCTAAAACGAGAGCAGCTGCTGGATCCAGTCTAAGGATGGTGCTTTTTATTTTTGATCCACTTTAGTTTCTTGTTTTTCTGGTTAGTTTTTTAAAAATAAGAACAACCTTTAAAAGAAACATGAGGCTGATATTGGGGTCAAATTGTTTTGGAATCTCAGAAATTACTTACGTTAAGTTTAGTTCAGTTTCTAATTTTAAAATTCCAACAATAGGTAATTTAATAATAATATACAATATAACAATTTACTAAAACACATAACAAAACGCGAGAAGAGATAGTGTTATTCCCTGGGTGTTAATGCGCATAAAATAAAGATGAAATATGTACTATGTAACCATAACGTCGTGATTTAAAGAAAATTGTGCTTTTATATTTAATGAAACAAAACGATTTTGATGATTTTGAAAAAATGAGGACCTTTCTGGGAAATTTTGACCGGCGATGCTTTTTCTGGGTTTTGGTATTTTTCCTTAAAGCCTTTCTTTAAAGAGGTTTTTTAAGCGTCTCCTCTTTGACATAAAAAACAAGAACGCCGTCCCCTCTAATAAAACCCTTTTAATGAACACCACACCCACCAGAGCGGCGCTAATTTGGAAAGACACAAAAAACTCAAGCCGTAGTTTTTCGCACAGTGCACAGGCTAAGAGAACTTAAGATAACGGAGGCTTGAGTTGTCAGATTAATTTCAAAATATTTTTTCAACTCAAAAATAGTTTCACTGTTATTTTTCGATTGCATAATAAATTACTCTCTCTTTAATGAATGCCTCTCTGACAAACGTTACATCAAATTTAAAAATCCAAAAAGCTTAATTAAAAATTATAGAAAAATTAAATTAATTAAAAATTAAAAAAATCTTGTCTTTATCACAAATCAAACTTATCTTTATCACATGGATACCTGAATTGTCACTGTTTGCTGTGTTTGCACGAGAAAGGCAGAGCCAGGCTTTGCATCTGCAATAGGGTGCTCTCTTCTCGTTAGTTTACCTACTTTGAGAGCACCTCCTTAAGAATTCATTACATTCTTCCAATCTACGGCTTTCTGTTGCAATACTGTGCTTTTTTTCTTCAATTTATTGCGTTTTTTGTAAGCAAGTCAATTAGTAACTCATTGAAGTTTGTTTAGTTGGCTCTGTAGATAGTTTGTATTGTGTGAATTTAAAAATCAAAATCAAAATCAAATCAATCAAATCAAATACTGAGTGGGTGGGCTGAGGCCCTTCCATTTTTCTGCAAAATTTGTGCTTTTTTTGTGTGTTTACACAATTTCCGTTTTCAGACAGGGCTAAATCGGACTTTCATTCAGACCCCACTCTTGCAAACGTTTTGCCCTCTTGTTACAATATGTGGCACTATCCATTGTCAATTAGTTCTATCTGTTGTTGTGCTGTATTATTATTTGAGTTGATATTTATTTCAGTGAGGGCGACAGTGGTTCTTCTTCTTCTGTTGGGGGGGGGGGGGCTAACTTTCTCCAATTAGGGGGCTTGGCTTGAAATCTAACTGGCTTGCCCACCACCACTAATGAGGCAGAATGAAATTTAAAAAGTGGCACAAAACGCAACAAAAATGTATAGGCAAAATATAATCAAAGGTAATTAATCATGAAAAACAAATACAGTTGAACTTCCATTGGACCCTTCTCTATAAACAAACAGTTACACTGGTCTACAATTGTGCATTTAATAGAGAATGATGCCAGAAACTGAAACGGGCGAGGGGAATATAACTTTTTAGGGTAAAACAACAGGTAAATAAAGAACTTTATCAAATTACATGAAGGCATGGGGGTGATTAAAACCCCCTGCACTGCACCCCCTTTCTAGCATCCCTGATATGGAGGTTCCACTGTGGAGAAAATTCTGGTATCCCTGTGTCTTTAGTTAATAATTTGCATTGTACACTGCAGATATGGCAACTGGAAAAAGGTTCTTAGTGGTTGTTTGGCAACAACAGAATAATTGATATTCAAATCGAACAAAGGGATCTTCAATAATCTTGTTTTCATTTCATTCCATTAGATATACATTGGTCAAGATTCAAAAACATATTTGATGGTCTCAGAAAGTGACTCAACCCACCTTAACCAGGAAACTAAACCTCAATTAAAATTCCTAAAATTCTCCAAGCAGAGTGAATTCAGTCTGATCAATAATTGTGATTTTAAATTTTCTGACCATAAATTGAGTAAAAAGCTTATGGCTGCTCTAAATAATTTGATGTATTTTCAGGAAGACTAGGCTAATTTTGCCAACAAAAAATAACACTGTACACACTATCTCAAAGCATTTAAATTTTGCAGAAAAATGTGAATTTGGTGAAATTAAAAAAAACAGGATCAAATTAATCATGATAAAAATCAAAATTAGAGATATTGCTAGATTGCTTTTAACTATATAAACTATTATATATATAAATATAAACTATAAAGGGAAGTATGATAATCTTTTATCTTAGCAAAAGGTGTGGTGGAGCACATGAGGAATATATATTATAATAGATAGGTAATAACTGAGAAAGAAGGCTTTAATAAATAAATAACCCATATTTAATAAATAACAAAGTTCATATTTTCCTGCATAACAGACCAGAGAAAGCCACCCTACACTCATCCACTCAAAACATAAACATTTCCCCCAGTGCACCACACTGCTGCACTCTGTGTGTCCAATGGTATGTACACACACACGCCCCCCCCCCCCCCACCACCACAGACAGAAAAAACCAGAAAACTATTCCATAAATATTCTCAAAGCTAAAATGTTTAGTCTGTCTAATTCTTCAACAAGGAAATAAAATGGCTCTCAGTTTGCAATCCGTCTCGGTATTTCGATATTCGTTTAGCACTGTGTTGTATGTTTATTAGGCCCAATCTCAATATTGGTTTTGCAGTAAATTCCTAACTGCAAATTCCTTTTATGACTTCCTGTAGTTTTAATAAATAACAAATACAACAGGATAGTTAAAACATTATGGTTTCACGAAAAAACAATCATGAAAGAGTACCTTTTTATGAGTTTTCAACGCCGTTTGGATGTCAATGCTTTTCCTGAATTTGATGTGTGATGTTCTGATCCGTCCCTTGGCCTTTTGATTTCAGCATTGTTTTGTTTTGTTTGAATGTTTGCTCTTTTTCAATTCATGCTTCGCAGTGACGCTTTTCACAAGTCGCTCGCAGTGGCTTATCTTCCAACATCTCAATTAGATCTTTCAATGCAACAAACTGATCTGAATTTCATCAATTTGATTTTTCAGAAAAAATTACATTCTTTTATTCATACAGAATTTATTTGTATTAAATAATATTTGATAAAACACGATATATTTGTTCATTGCAAAATTTTCAAAACACAACTTTCAAAACACGTAAAAAATCCAATAGAAGTTTATACAAAACTGTTTATGCTACACACATATCAAACTTGAAAAAGCAATGGTTTACAAAATAACACATCTTTCAATGAGCCACCAAAACATTTGAAACATTATAAATTATATTTTAATGCAAGCAAATTGCGTATGTATATTTTAAAGTTATTTGCGTGTTGTCCGTCGAGAATAATCCAATAAATAGTAATTTAATAAATTCGACAATGTAACAGTTAAAATAAATATATTTAACGTTCCGAGCATAACTCTTCATCAGGCGTGGAGATGTGGAGATAATATAAAGAGCGAAGGTTGAAAAGTTGTAATAAAAATGACAATAATAATAATAACAATAATAGGAAGAGGATAAAAAGCCTTGTAAATAATTGTTTAATTTTTCATATTACTGTAAGTATAGCATTTCACTGATCGCGTTTATGAATATAAACAGTAAAAAAGTATAAACTTGTGCTAGTGATAATGTTATGATAAAAACGAAAGATACACATCGTATTGTAATAATAATTATCAATACAAACATATATAAATAAATACAAGACAAAAATAGAAATATAGTGTTTGGCTTATTAATGGGCTTATATGTAGAGATAATATATATTGGGGGATTATATACGGAATGGCATGAATGATTACAAATTGATGGGTATACATACTGGGGGGGGGGGGGGGGGAAAAAAAAAGTCACAATTTTTGA